>JAJEJO010004737.1:0-16037 GCA_020662805.1 Glaucomys volans
CCTGCCTCAGCCTCCCGAGTTGCTGGGATTATAGGCATGTGCCACAGCACCCAGAAATATATGTATTTTTGGAGAGGCTCTGGTTTAGTCAGATAAGGAAAGTACAGAGTAGATTTCTTTCTGCATCATCTGTTTCTCAAATATTTTCACTTTAAAATAAAATATCCCAGGTCTGGGGATCTAGCTCAGTTGGTAGAGTGCTTGCCTCGCAAGCAAAGGCCCTGGATTCAATCCCTAGCACAGCAAAAAAATAAAAATAAAAAATAAAATATCTCTTATACAAGGGATAGGAGTGTAACTCAGTGGACGAGAACTGGGCTAGCATTCTCAAGGCCCAGGTTTGATCCCCAATTCAAAATAAACAAACAAAAATCTTATACAAACTCAAGGGGTCTAAGAGGGCATCCACAACTCCAAAATGAATTCCCTAAGATTTAAGAGCTGAAAGACCTGATGTAAGTTACATAAGCCCCTGTATTTTTCAGGGCCCTCCAAAGAACAGAATCAATAGTGTAAGCAAAAATAACCAAAACAGTTTCAGCACCATAACGAAACTACAAAATAACCAGGCTGGAGCAGATCTCAAATGGATCAGCAAACTTTCCTTTGTTCTGCAGCAGAGTCAATCAATCAGGCACTGGAGGGGCTCACTTTCTAGATAGAAAAATGGCCCTCGGTTATAGGAGGGATCTGCGATTATACAGGCTACACTGACTGATGATGTAATCATTGAAGACTTTAGCAGAACGTGTCAGTTTGAGCATTCAGGAAACAGGTTGTGAGAATTTGAAATCTGTTTTTACTGGGCAAGAATGGAAGGTCCAGAGTTCAGAATTCAGTGTCTATCTCTTTCCCTCCAGGGTCTATTATACTGTCACTGGGAAAGGATTTATTTGGGGAAGGATCAATGTTTTGGCTCCTTCCCAGAGACTGTCATTATTAGGCTTGATGGATATATCTCCTTCCCAGGGATTGTCCTGTCACTGGGAAAGGATCTACCGGGAAAGGATCAATGTTATCAATGTGTTGCCTTCTTCCCCCTTCCCTCTTCCCAGGTCGCACTGTTTTGGGGGTTATCATTTCCATATCCTTCAAATAGGAAATCTAGAGATATATATACCAAGGGGTTTATTGTGGGAATTGGGTTACCTGATAATGGAGGGCAGGTTTAAAGTCTATTTTAGCCAGACACAGTGGCACATGCCTGTAATCCCAGCAACTGGGGAGGATGAGGCAAGAGGATCAGAAGTTCAAAGCCAGCCTCAGCAACTTAGCAAGGCCCTAAGTAACTTAGCAAAGACCCTGTCTCTAAATAAAATTACAAAAGGGCTAGGGATGTGGCTCAGTGGTTATGTGCCCCTGGGCTCAATCCCTGATATCAAAAAAATAAATAAAAATTAAAAAGAAGGCCTTCCCTAGTAGTAGGAAAATTGCCTCCAAGAGGTTCCAGGCTCAAACTGACCCATTTTATTAACCTCAAATTAAGGTGAATATTTATTTCCTAATTTCTTCAATAAGATGTTCAGGGAAGACTCTCATTGGACTATCTTAGATCATTTGCCTGACCTTGAATGAATCACTTTGACCAGTTGTAGGCAATGCTCAGCCTGGAATCCAAGAATGGATCAGCCCCATCCAATCATGTAAATTGAAAATGGGGCTGGGCACGGTGGCGCCCGCCTGTAATCCAAGCGACTTGGGAGGCTGAGTCAGGAGGATCTCGAGTTCAAAGCCAGCCTCAGCAACTTAGCAAGGCCCTAAGCAACTCAGTCAGACCCTGTCTCTAAATAAAATACAAAATAGGGCTGGGGATGTGGCTCAGTGGCCGAGTGTCCCTGAGTTCAATCCCTGGTTCCAAAAAAAAAAAGAAAAAGAAAATGGGTAAGAAAAGTTCTCCCCAGGAGGTTTTTTTGTTTGTTTGTTTGTTTTGGTTTTGGTTTTTTTTTTCAGTTGTAGATGGACCCAATACCTTTATTTTATTTATTTATTTTTATGTGGTGCTAAGGATCAAACCCAGTGCCTCACACATGCTAAGGAAGTGCTCTACCACTCAGCCACAACCCCAGACCAAGGCAGGAGTTCTTACCCTCACAGGAAAGCAGGGAGTTGAAACTAAACCTGAGTTCTTGAGTTACCATGAAAGAAAATTTAAAGTCCGACATCGAGAGAGAGTGGGCCACCTCTGAGCAGAGAACAAAGCAGACAACACTGCCTCCAAATTTTTGTTTTGTTTTTTTCACACATTTTTAATTGTAGCTGAACACGATACCTTTATTTTATTTATTACTTTTATGTGGTGCTAAGTTTCGAACCCAGTGCCTCACATGTGCTAGGCAAGCCATCAACCACTGAGCTACAACTCCAGCCCACTGTCTCCAAACTTACTGCTGTTTGATGTTTACCAGGAGAACTGGGGACCACCTTCTGTGCGCTTTGCCAATCAGGTGTTCAACTCCTCCTTCACTCCAGGTGGTGGAGTTTTTGACCTTAGTTGGTCTTCTCTGGACCTGTCATGATGGCCATCCTATTTAGCAGGGCTTCATCTCCAAGGCAATCCCATGTTAATGTGGGCACTGGGATCAATATCTGATCAGAAGTTACCTTAGTGCCCCTGAGCTTCTAAAGGAATCTTCCTTCCCAGGCAATTGGAGACACTGACAGCCATAATTCCTAACTTCACATCCACCTCAGTGGACCCTGTCAAGAGTTAGTCCCTTAATCCTGTTCTCGTGACATGGTTTCCAACTAGCTCCCTTGCTTCTGTTTATTTTCTACACATTAACCACCACCCTTGGCTTTCTCGACTACTTTGGAAGTAGTTTAAAGAAGACCCTGAAGAAATTTAAAGAACACTTGTGACCTTACCATGCATTTCACTGTGCATTGCTAGCTAGCTGCTAACATCACCAGAAGACAGAATACAAAGCAGTCTAAAGCAATTGATGTTCAGCGTCCTTCCTCTGCCTGAGACCCTTCAGTGAACTCCCCATCACCATTACTGTGAGCTCTCAGCCTCTGGGCGTGAAATACAAGGCCCTTCAGGATCAGATCTTTTTTACTTGTCTGGCCTCACCTCCCTGTCATCTGTGATGTGTACTCCTACAACACTACACATCATGCTTGGGCTCCACGCGGCTTATTTTTGTTTGTTTCCTTTCCTTTTTTATATTTTGGTACTGAGGATTGGATCCAGGGGTGCTTTACCACTGAGTCACATCCCCAGTCCTTTTTGTTTTTATTTTGGGACAGGTTCTTTCTAAATTGCTTAGGACCTCACTAAATTGCTGAGGCTGGCCTCGAGCTTGTAATCCTCCTGCCTCAGCTTCCAGTCGCTGGGATGACAGGCATGTTGCCACCACACTCAGCCTTGTTCTTTTTTTTTTTTTTTTTTAGAACCAGGGATTGAACTCAGGGACACTCGGCCACTGAGCCACATCCCCAGCCCTGTTTTGTATTTTATTTAGAGACAGGGTCTCACTGAGTTGCTTAGAGTCTCACTGAGTTGCTTAGGGCCTCACTAAGTTGCTGAGGCTGGCTTTGAACTCGCAATCCTCCTGACTCAGCCTCCCAAGTTGCTTGGATTACAGGCGTGCACCACTGCGCCTGGCTTCAGCCTTGTTTTTGTTTTATAGAGATGGGGGTCTTCCTACCTTGCCCAGCTGACCTCGAGCACCTGGGTTCAAGTGATCTTCCTATCTCAGCCTCCAGGTAGCTTCCTGAATCCAACCTTGGGTCATATACTCCCCTTCTGAAATACCCATCCTCTCTGAAATACCCATCCTCAAGGGCTCAGTGGTCAAACCCAGGGCCTCATGCATGCTAGGTAAGCACTCTACCACTGAGTTATATCCCAGCACATAAAAAATAAAAATGAAATACCCATCTTCTCTTCCTGGCTAATTTCTTTTTTGTTTGTTTGTTTGTTTGTTTGTTTTGCAGTGCTGGGGATTAAACCCAGGGCCTTGTACCTGCGAGGCAAGCGCTCTACCAACTGAGCTATATTCCCAGCCCTTCCTGGCTAATTTCTACTCACTCTTGAAGGTTGAATGTTGGTATCCCCTAGATTATTAAGAGCTCTCTGAACCCCTCTGTTCCTGTAATTTCACATTTTATTAACACTAAGAAGTTTGGCATAAGGTAATCACCCAGCAATTGCTTTACTATTAGATAAAGAAGTGAATGAATAAGTGAGTGATAGAGAAGAGTAGAACCTCAGTATTTACTGAATGACCAAACTGATTTAAAAGGGAAATTTTTAAACTGGGCCTGGTGGTGCACACCTCTCATCCCTGTTATCCTCCCCAAAAGATTCTCAAATACCATCAAGAGGGAGAGTCAGCCCAACCCTAATTCCTTCTCCTCCCTATAAATGTTGGCAACAAGGAACTGCCCTGCAATCCCCCAGCACACCGATTTTAGGCATATGGGTGGTCGTCGCTGGCCAGCTAAAACAAAGGCTTCTTTTGGCTTTACGTAAACAGCTTGGATGATCTTGTTTTCATCGGGTATAACATAACAATCCCAGCAATTCCGGAGGCTGAGGCAGGAGGATTGCAAATTTGAGACAAGCCTCAGCAAATTAGCAAGGCCCTAACAATTTAGCAAAATCCTGTCTCAAAATAAAAAAATAGAAAGAGCTGGGGATGTGGCTCAGTGGTGAAGTGACCCTGGGTTCATTCCCCGGTACCAAAAAAATAAAAATAAAAATAAATAAAAGGGAAAATTTGTGGGGCTGGGGTTGTGGCTCAGTGGTAGAGTGCTTGCCTGGCGTGTGTGAAGCCCTGGGTTCGATACTCAGTACCACATAAAAATAAAGGTCCATTGACAACTAAAGAAAATGTTTAAAAAAAAAGGGGGGGGGAATTTGTTGCTTCATATGACTGAAAAATTCAGGATAAAAGCCGAATGTATAAATAAATGGGTACATGTAAGGGTGGGGACAAACAGAAGGATAGATGGAGAGGTAAGTTAACTAACAACAAACCTTCAACCAGTCGTAGTCATCTGTGCAGACCTATCTTTTTTCTTTTTTTCTTTTTTTTTTTTTCGATTTTGCGATGCTGGGGATTGAACCCAGGGCCTTGTGCTTGCAAGGCAGGCATTCTACCAACTGAGCTACATCCCCAGCCCTGGGACCTATCTTTCAGAGCTTAAAGCCTTATTAAAGTGGACATAATCCTGACCACTTTCACCTGTCACTTGAGACATTCCTAAGCCTCAGAAAGAGAGAGATGAGCCGGGTGTGGTGGCACATGCCTGTAATCCAAGCGACTTGGGAGGCTGAGGCAGGAGGATTGTGAGTTCAAAGCCAGCCTCAGCAACTTGGCGAGCCCTAAGCAGCTCAGTGAGACCCTGTCTCTAAATAAAATACAAAATAGGGCTGGGGATGTGGCTCAGTGGCCAAGTGTCCGTGCAATCCCTGCTTCCATAAAAAAAAAAAAAAAAAAAGAAAGGGAGAGATGAGTGATACCAGGCCCCAGTGGAACAATTAGAATGTCCTTTAAAAGAGACAGGGTGCTTTTTCCTGTTACAGATTAACTTCCTGGCAAATCACAGCATGCCTGCCACAGCTGGAGGTGGGTGAGGAATCTTGTTCTTAAAAGCTCTCCGAGACCTTGAATTTAACGAGGCCTTGAATTTAACGGAGCATCTTGCTCCATCACAAAAGGAAGCAAGACAAACCACCCAGGTTTCTGAATTTCTAAGACCTAGAGCCTCCTTCTTTTGATTGGGTAAGAAGCTGAGTGAGCTTGGCTCCTAAGTGTCCTGCCAGGCCTCAAAGCCTCACTCTTCCTGAGTCCTGAGTGTGGGCATCCTGAGCAGTCCCTGTTTCACAGGGTGAATTTCCATTAGGAGGAAGGAAAGAGGAAAACAGAGGTGCTGGGAGATGGGGGCGGTGAAAACAGTTCCCAAAGCTTGGCCTGAACCCAGTATGTTGTAGGAGGAGTCCTTGAACTTCCTGATCCCCAGCCACAAGCCTAAGCCCGTTTCCTGACCCATGGAAAGCTCAGCACCCCCAGGGACAGAGCAAGGCTTGAGGCCAGCGGACAAGGCCTCCTGCTCCTTTCCAGGCTCTGCTGAAGCAGAAAGAATCTTTTGTAGTTAATTTTTAGGCAGAATTATTTGTCCTCTTGTTCCTTCTTCCTTTGTTCCTTCTTCTTTCCCGCAGTCACATTGTGGCCTCAAAAAGTCCTATTAAGTTTGCCAGGTTTTTATGGCAAAGAAGGATCCCTTCCAGTACATTGTAGCCTTTTTCCTCCACCTCTCTCCTTCCCTCCCTTTCTCTCTTTTCCCTCGAAAACTTTCAATCTCCTCCCTCTGTTCCTCTTCTTTCTGGGAGGGTTACTGGGGTTGAACCCAAGGGGTACTTTACCACTGTGCAGCATCCCCAGATCTTTTACTTTTTATCTGGGGACACGGTGTCACTAAGTTGCTGAGGCTGGCCTTGAACTTGTGATCCTCCTGCCTCAGTCTCCAGAGTCACTGAGATTACAGGCTTATGCCACCATGCCAGCTCTTCCCCTCCTTTCTTCCTGTCCTTTCCCTCCCTCCTCCATCTCCTTCACTCTTTTTCATCTTCCTCCCTCTTCCTTTTCCCCTTCTCCCCTCTCATCAGAGTAAAATTAAAAGACCCTGAATGCCTCAGCCAACCTGCAGTAGGGTGACTCCCAGCTGACCAGAGGCCTACTGCTCCTCAGGCAGCAGTTAGATCCAAATGAAGAAAGAGAAACATTTCCTGCTTTATTGCACAGATTGTAAAAAAAAAAAAAAAAAAAAACAACTTGAATTTCAGTTTATTCACCAGAAAGACCCTTCTCTGTTTTGGATTGCACCCAGGGGTGCTGTGCCACTGAGTTTTTTATTTTATTTAGAAATGGGGTCTACTTAGAGCCAGGCGTAGTGGCACACACCTGTAATCCCAGTGACTTGGGAGGCTGAGTCAGGAGGATCGCGAGTTCAAAGCCAGCCTCAGCAACTTAGCAAGGCCCTAAGCAACTCAGTGAGACCCTGTCTCTAAATAAAATACAAATTAGGGCTGGTGATGTGGCTCAGTGGCCGAGTGCCCCTGAGTTCAATCCCCGGTTCCAAAAAAAAAGAAAAATAGAAGGAAAGAAAGAAGAAAGGAAGAAAGAGAAAGAAGAAAGAAAGAAAGAAAGAAAGAAAGAAAGAAAGAAAGAAAGAAAGAAAGGAAGGAAGGAAGGAAGAAGAAAGAAAGTAAGTGGGGTCTACTTAAATTGCTGAGGCTGACCTCAAACTTGTGACCCTCCTGTTTCAGGGTCTGGAGTAACTGAAGTTACAGATTCCACCCCACCCAGCAAGAACCTCTTCTTTAGGCAAGACTCTGCATAAGTTCAGAAGGCACATTTCTGGGGTTCAAATCTGATCTCTGCTAATCATGGCTGGGCCTACTCACGCAAGTCACTTACTATCCTCACCTATAAAATGGGGTTGGTGTTCCTGGGTGCATCAAACCATCTCTGAAGGGTTCTCAGCGAGATGCCTGGTGAAAGGAAGGCTCCCTCCTGCTCTCGCTCCAGTTCCACAGAATTGCATCCACCCTCCCTGCCAATCTTCCAATCTCAGCTCCCCAATCCTGTCCTTCAAATGAGTGGTGCCGTCATTTATTTGCAAACATGTCTATTTGATTTCAAATGAAAATGCTTTTGCATTTGCATTAAAACCAAAACACATGCAAAGAGAGAAAAAAAGAGAGGTTGACAGACATGTTAGTAAACAGTGAAATATTTTTGAAGGCTGGATGCGGATAGCTCAGATGCTAGAGGGTTCAACTTGACAGACTTTTGGTAGGAGACATGTGAATATTAGCAGAGGGACATTTTTCTGGGGATTAATAACCAAAAACGTGAATCCCTTCTCCTTCCTTCCCACCAGCACTCGAAGGGCCACTTACTGAATGGCCAAAGCTTTGTGCCTTCCATTTAAGGGATCCCCATCTGATCCCGATCATTCCCACAATTCATTAACAATACTGCAAGTTAAATATTAAATTATTCATGCAAACAGTGTAGAGTGAGCCAAATGCAAAAACCTTCTTGTCAGGGATGGTGGCTGTTGAGCCAGCCATTGAAAAAAAGGAGAGAGAGACAAAGAGCCCAAACTGAGACCCACACACCGCAATCAATGTTATGACCACAGAGAGTCTCCAGAGTTTCAGAGAGTGCACCAGGTGGGGGTCACTGGACAGTCAGAGCCCAACAGGCAGATAGTCACTGGGCCACAGGAGTCTGCATCCAGGCCTGCTCATTTTCAGACGCTGTAGAAAAGTCCCCTGAAGCTGAAGACTTCTTTTGTCCTCTGCGGGAAGCTGGGGGAATAGGTTCCTTGGATCGTCACCCTCCACACAGGCACGGGGCGGGGAGCCAGCTGAAGGCAAATTCTGAAGCCTGAATCCCAAGGAAAGGGGACTTCTCTCTCCTCGTCCTGCGCACAGCTTCTCAGAATGGGGATTGCCTCCTGGTTTAGAGGCCCAAGGCGGTTCCAGAAACGAGGCCAGTGTCCGACTCTGGAGGAAAGCCGCTCAGCTCTTCAGCTCGGGGTGCCCCTCCTTCAAGGAGGCGTCCTTGGCATCCGCTGCCTCCGCGCCAGGCTCCAGGCTCCGTGTTTCTTCCTCCGACTGCTCTCCAGGCTTCTGGGGCTCAGGCGCCACCTCGGTGCCCTTGCTGGAGTGGCACCCCATCTCAGAGAGGACGCAGGTACGTGCGCAGGGCGTCTGCAGCCAGAGTTAAATAACCCTCGTAGCTCGGCTGGAGAGGGAGCTGGTTCGGTTTCTATGGCTACGAGGAGACGCCCCCCTGTGCGCAAGGAGCCCCCTGCGGAGTGGGTAGGGCTTGGAGGGTTGCCCTTCCAGAGAACCCGGCTAATTCCAGGCAGTGTGCCCCTTTCATTCCACCGGAGGAATTCCCTTTTGTTCAGCCTTTAACTTCTTTACAGATCCCCACCACCACCACCACCTAGTTACCTGTAAACACAGCCGACCCTTCACTCGCGATGAAAGCCCTGTTACCATGCAAGGAGCCAAGGCCTCCCTCCTTGTCCCAGGGTCACATCCAGGTCTGGGACTCACAGACCCCCACTTGCAAGCCAGCCCCTACCCTAGAAGCCAGCTCCACCCAGTGTTGAAGAATAGTGAATCCGAAGACAGTGGGCTCCCAGGGTTACCCAAACATGTGGGTAATTAAAAGAAGAATAGACTCTGGGTGGTACTCTGTGCCAAATACCGTGCACATCAACCAACTTGTTTACAACCCTGACAGGTAAGTTGGAGGACTTGGGGTGGGTTTTGTTGTTGTTGTTGTTCTTTTGTTTTGTTTTGTCTTATTTGGTACTAGGAATTAAACCCAGGTGCATTTAACCATTGAGCAACATCCCTTGTTCTTTTTATTTTTCATTTTGAGACAGGGTCTCACTAGGTTGCTGAGGCTGGCAGAGAACTGGAGATCCTCCTGCCTCAGCCTCCCAGGTCTCTGGGATTACAAACCAGCACCACTGCATCCACTATAGCCATTTTTATTTTTTATTTTAAGACAGGGTCTCACTGAATTGTCCAGGCTGGCCTGGACTTTGCCATTCTCTTGCATCAGCCTTCCATGTCACTGGGATTATAGGTGTACACCACCCCACTTGACAAGTTGTATTACTGAATCTTATTCACAGATTGAAACACATTGAGGCCCAGAGAGCAAGTGATCTGAGGTAGTTACTAGGTAGGAAATAGCAGAGTTGGGTTCAAACCCAAGTAGGAAATAGCAGAGTTGGGTTCTGAGGTAGGAAATAGCAGAGTTGTGTTCAAACCCAAGTCTGAGGCTTCCATCCTCTTTATCACTATGTTAATTGTATCTATTTTCAAAGGTTTTTTTTTTTTTTTAGTCTTATCTATTTTGTGTGTGTGTGTGTGTGTGTGTGTGTGTACTGAGAATGGAACCCAGGGCCTAGTGCACGCTAGGCAAGTACTCTTCCTCATGCTAGTGACAAGATTATAACCCAAAGGGTAGAGTGCTTGCCTAATGTGCATTAGACCCTGGGTTGGGTCTAATGCACACACACACACACACACACACCCCAAAATTGCCCAGAATGGCCTCAAACTTGCCTTCTGCCTCAGGCACTTGAGTCGCTGGGATTACAGGATGGGTCACCATGCCAGGCTTAACCTTATTTTAGAGACCCTGTCAGGCCATCTTCACACACTGTGACAGGTATCATCAGCTAGGTAGGTTGTCATTGTGTCACCAGAGTCATTGGTTGGGGAACCTGACTTCAGGGAGATCCCATCCTTTACCCCAAAGAAAATCAAATGACAAAAGTAATGGTGAAGGAGGAAAGGAATGTAATAGTCAGCATAAGCCATACTGGGAAGATGATGGATGGGACTAGGGACATTGGGCTTGTCCTCAGGGGTACTGATATGAGTTTCAGGTTTAAATAGGGGAAGACACAAAACTGGGGTGGGGCGGGGGGTATGCAACCAGTATGCATAGTCAAGCAGTCTTAGTCAAATAGTGGTCTGGGGCTGGGGATATAGCTGAGTTGGTAGAGTGCTTGCCTTGTGTGCACAAGGCCCTGGGTTCAATCCCCAGCACCAAAAAAAAGAAAAAGAAAAAGAAAAAAGAAAAAAATAGTGGTCTGGTTGACCATTATCTCAGGATGGGTCAGGTGAGGCCATGTCCACAGTAAGAAACCTGCTGCTGCCTGGTTGGGTGGAGGATGTGTGACGCTTGTCACAATATGTTTATTCATCAGGTGACTAAAGGAGAGAATGACTCAGAGGAAGAACAAGTTAGAAAGGCAAGTTGGTGTTAGTTCCTTCAGGCTTAGGGGCAATGGCTAGAGACTTTGAGATGCTGCTCCAATGATCTGGAACAGGATGTTGTAAAAGCTGTCAGTTGACAATCTGTTGATTATGATGTCCCCGTGAATCTCAAAATATCTTACTCTTATCCTGGTGCTTTTAGCCTTGAAGGGAGAGGATTACCAGATTTACCCAAGGCTTAAGGTAAAAAGGAAACAGATGCAAAATGAAGGCAGAGAGGCCAAGCTTTATCCTGCTTTGAGTTACCCAGTGAACATCTGTAGGCCCAAGTGAAGGGCCAGTGCTTTTACCAACACCAGCCTCTAAGTGCTTGTTCCAGTTGTGCTCTGGATCTGAGACACATGGGTAAAGATTTCGAATCATCTCTGATGCAAACATGTGTGTGTCTTTGTGTTGTGTGTCTTTGTGTTGCTGGGCTTCCCATATGCTAGGCAGACACTCCACCTCTGAGCTATACCCCCAGTTCTGAAAACCTTTTTTTTTTTGTATGGGGAATTGAATTCAGGGGCTCTCAACCACTAAGAGACATCCCCAGACCTTTTCTTTTTTTCCTTACTTTTTTATTTTGAGACAAATTCTAAGAAGTTGCTTAGGATCTTGCTAAATTCCTGAGGCTGGCGTTGCACTTGCCATCCTCTCATCTCCGCCTCTCTTCCGATCTTGGACGCTTGTTTTTTGGTACTGGGGATTGAACCCAGGAGCACTCGACCACTGAGCCACATCCACAGCCCTGTTTTGTATTTTATTTAGAGACAGGGTCTCACTGAGTTGCTCAGGGCCTCGTCATTGCTGAGGCTGGCTTTGAACTCGCGATCCTCCTGCCTAGGCCTCCCAAGTGCTGGGATTATAGGCGTGCGCCACCGCGCCTGGCTCCCAGAGCCTCTTGATTACAGGCGTGAATCACCATGTTCAGCCTCACAAATATGTTTTGAGTCTAGTGTGCTATGGATCTGGCGTAGTGTGCTATGGATCAGGAATTCCTGTGATCTCTAGTCTACCCTTGTTTTATTTTCTGATCACCTAGATTTCCTTTTCCTAACTCTAACAGGGGCCTGGTCATCCTGACCCAGCTCCCAGGAAGTTAGAAGGAGGATCAAGCAGGCTGTAAAGTGACATTTCAGAAAAGCACAAGTTTCACAATGATTCTTTCCTGACTCCCCTGTGTTTGCACACAGCAGTCAGGTGACATCAACTCCCATTCACTTAACAGAGGGCAGGTTCTTGCCAGCCTTGAGTCCCTACACAAACCCTCTGGGTTACTCCTCACAATCACCCAGTTCTATGAGGAAGCGTAACTAATCCCTCTATAGAATTGAAATCACGGAATCTAGAGTGGTTAGTTGAGTTGCTCCAGGTTTAAGGTCATGAACCTGGTAAGCAACCAGTTTGGGATACAAACCTAGGACCTTCTGCCTCCAAAGCCTGTGATCTCAAGCTTCCTTCTGCCTCTGCCTCCAGTTAAACCATTGCTCCTCCCTGGACCTGGGCATTTAGTGACTTCCAAAACTGTGGGTAAACTCACCTATAATTCTCCTCCTCCTTCTTCTTCCTTTTTTTTTTTTTTTTCCTTTCCTTCAATCCTATGGATTGAGGACTGGGACCTCATGCATGCTAGGCAAACACTCTACCAATAAGCTACACTCTAGCTCTTTTTATTTTATTTTGCAACAAGGTTTCAGCATTTTACCCAGGCTGACCTCAATCGTGCAATCCTCCTGCCTCAGCTCCCAAGTAGTTGAGATTACAGGAGAACCTGGCTATAAAACATCTTTAAAAAAAAAGAATGCCTATAATCCCAGCAAGAGGCTGAGGCAGGAGATTCACAAGTTCAAAGCCAGCCTTAGCAATTTAACGAGGCCCTAAGCTACTCAGACCTGGTTTCAAAATAAAAAATAGAAAGGGCTGGGGATGTGGTTCAGTAGTTAAGTGCCCCTGGGTTCAATCCCTAGTACCAATAAATAAATAAATAAATAAATAAATAAATAAATAAAAGCTTTTTGCCAACTGGGCTTGGTAGAGTGACAGTGACAGTTAGGAAGACCTGATGATGTTATCTGTTTCTACCTGTCATGTAAATGCCAAAGTACATTGTGGAGTGACAAAGTAGAAGAGGGAGGCTCCATTTACCTCCAGGTCAGAGGCCCTAATTAAGGCAAATCCTCTTTTGGAAATTGAACTTATAAGGCCAACAATCCTCTGGTGAAGCCTCCAAATTAATTATACTGAACCCAAGTGAAGCCAAGAGACAGTCAGCAGGAGCTCCAGGAGCCAGGGGCGAACCCCTCGGATCGGGCTGGCATCTGTTCAGAGCCATGGTCAACAGGAACAGGTGAAGGGTACTTTGCCAAGTGAACAGGGTAAGAGACCTTGGCCCGTTCCTGACCTCACCGCATGCAGGACTGGTTGTATGATTTATGGGCCTCAATCTTTGAATGTTCAGAAATTCTTCAGGATTTCAAGACAATGACAGCAGAACTTCAAATGAAGAAAAGGCCCAGCGTCATGGGCCACATCTAACGTCTAACTCAACTTCTAGAAATGAATTTTCCACTGATGAAGATGATTATTTGCCAGATCCACCAGCTGGCTTGGCTCAGGAGACACTGTCCTTGGAAAAGAATGAGGCTAGAGCACACCAGACAAGACATGGAGTTGGGCCAGTCCAAGATGGGTAGAACACATTCAGAATGCTTCCAGCTCTCACTGACTCCTTAGATGAAACTACATTAAACCAAAACTCTTGTGTCTGAGCAATCTCAGAAATAAAATGGTTTACTCAGAAAAAGAACCCAGGTCCTAGGACAAGTTTCTGCAAACCACCAGTAGCAAGGCTAGATTGTGGCTGGAAGAATGTCCACTAGAACAGAACTAATAGCATTTTTTATAACAAAAATTTGATTTGAAGGGGCTGGGGATATAGCTCAATTGGTAGATGCTTGCCTCATAAGCACAAGGCCCTAGGTTCAATTCCCAGCACCGCAAAAAAAAAAAAAAAAAATTTGATTTGAGGGGCAGGAGTACTAGGGATTGAACTTACTCCACCATTAAGCCACACCTCCAGCCCTATTCTGTATTTTATTTAGAGACAGGGTCTCACTGAGTTGCTTAGCACCTTGCCCTTGCTGAGGCTGGCTTGGAACTCACCATCCTCCTGCCTCAGCCTCCCAAACTGCTGGGATTACAGGTATGAGCCACCACATCCAGCTTGTTTTTTTTTTTTAATTGAGCAATTTTAATTTACAAAGTAGTAAAACAATATATGAAAAAAATATGTTTAACTTCAACAATGTTTTTATTCCCAATGTAGACTTAAATTGAATATGCCTCACCATTTTTGGTTTTATTTGGATCCAAAAATATCAACCACAGATACAGAAACTACAAGGAATCTTTTGTCTGACCAGGAAACCATTTAAAAGCAAAGCAGGACATCTAAACACACGTACGTGGGTGATTATTCTCCTGAATATTTTGAGAATAAACTGGGAGGACAGAATATTGGAAAGTTTCATTTTTAGAATAACAGAGAAGGAGAAAAAAGTTCAAAAGCCCTTGACTCTAAAGTGTTAATAATGTTAACACTTTACATTATTCGAAATTCATTCTCACAGGGCGCGGTGGCATGCGCCTGTAATTCCAGCGACTTGGGAGGCTGAGGCAGGAGGATCGCGAGTTCAAAGCCAGCCGCAGCAACTTAGCAAGGCTCTAAGCAACTCAGTGAGACCCTGTCTCTAAATAAATACAAAATAGGCCTGGGGATGTGGCTCAGTGGCCCAGTGGCCCTCAGTTCAATCCCCGGTTCCCAAAAAAAAAAGAAAAAGAAAAAAAGAAATTAATTCTCTACTTGTAATCACTCAAATATGAACACAAAACTGGGAAAGCATCCCAACCAACAAAGTTCACGATGAAGTAAATCTGAATTCAATGTGTTACATAGGTAATATATAGTTGATTTTCCTCTTATCCTAATTGGTTTTTTCCCCCTTTTGTACTAGGATTTAACACAGGCATGCTTTCCCACTGAGCTATTTTTTGAACCAAGGATTGAACTCAGGGGCACTCAGCCACTGAGCCACATCCCCAGCCCTATTTTGTATTTTATTTAGAGACAGGGTCTCACTGAGTTGCTTAGTGCCTTGCTCTTGCTGAGGCTGGCTTTGAACTTGCGATCCTCCTGCCTCAGCCTCCCAAGCCACTGGGATTACAGGCATGTGCCACCATGCCCGGCTATTTATTTTTTTGATACAGAGTTTCCCTAAGTTGATGAGGCTGACCTCAAACTTTAGGTCCTCCTGGCTCAGCCTCCCAGTGGCTAGGATTACAAGTGTGCACCACCATGCCCAGTTTCTAACAAAAATTTGGGAAAGGAAGGCATAAATTGTTCACAATGAACCTACATTGGCTATGAATAAAAGGAATGGGATTACACAATGTAGGGAATGCTGTGGGATATATGGAGAGCAGTGATTCGAACCCTGGTCTCTGATTCTCTTATAGCTTCGTTTGCACCAGGAGCTGACTATGCAAAAGTGCAGGTCATGATGCCCCAGTTGCTATGGTAACACTGGGGGGGTAGGCCTAGGTGTGAAGCCAAGGCTCTAACATTCAGAACTTTGAATTCAGAGGCCAGCTCTAAGGGTAGAGAATTCCCAGCATAACAAGATGACCTTGATGTCTCACAAGTTTCGCTGGGTCCTTCAGACTCCCTGCTTTGCTAAAAACTTTCCCACAAATGACCTTCTGATCACAAAACCTATATAATATACGTGCTGAGTGAGCTATGGTGTCAGTCTTCCCCCATCAGGGGTTGGCTGAACCACCTGGCCCCAGTTTTTTCTATACATGTGTGTCCGTTTCTTTTCCCCATCCCCCATCACCCCTCTGGTTCCTGAGTTAATGGCCCAGGCATGACCTCAGCAAGGGTAGAAGCATGGTCCATAAGAATCAATCCATAAACCGGGCGTAGTGGCGTACGCCTGTAATCCAAGCGACTTGGGAGGCTGAGTCAGGAGGATCGAGAGTTCAAAGCCAACCTCAGCAACTTAGCGAGGCCCTAAGCAACTCAGTGAGACCTGTCTCTAAATAAAATACAAAAAAATAGGGCTGGGGATGTGGCTTAGTGGCCGAGTGTCCCTCAGTTCAATCCCTGGTTCAAAAAAAAAAAAAAACCAAGAATCAATCCATAGCTGGGCACAGTGGTGCACCC
>JAJEJO010004737.1:21037-37904 GCA_020662805.1 Glaucomys volans
CTGTCTTCAAATAAAAAATAAAAAAGGTCTGGAGATTAGTGCAGTACAGTGCCCCTGGGTTCAATCCCCAGTAGAAGGAAAGAACAGAGAAAGCTGGGATTGAGAGAGGCCAAAAAATTTGGTTAGGATTATATAAGTAATAAGACAAAGATCCTATATTGGAACCCAGGCAGTCTTCAATTCAATTCAATTCAATTCATGTGCAAAGGAACCGTATCCTGCTGGGTCCCTGGTTTAAAGAAGGGGAAGATGTCACTTAGCACAGGTGCAGGTGAATGGTTTCTCCGAGAAACACTTGGCTATCTTGTCTAACTTGGATGTGAGCAAAGTACTTCCATCGAATTGACTCCCTCCCTCATCGGTAATATATTTATTGTTGAGACCCTATCATATGCCAGGCCACTTTCCAGGTGCTGGGGACCCTCAGTGAATTCACACTCTGATGATTCTTTGCAAATTCTGTATTTACAAATTCGCAACTCCCTAAAATTTTTTAACCCCCAAATCAAAATCCCTAGCACTTTCCCAATCACATATGGACTTTGCAAAGCAACAAAAACGTTGTCACCCCCCCACACACACACACACACATGTTCTCAGCTGAGATCAAACAAGGGACGTCCTCCCTTCTTCCTCCAGCTCTCACCCTGCAGGCAGTCCCTGACTTATGACAGCCCAGGGTAACATTTTTCCAGCCCTGTGATGGTATAAGAGCAATGTTCATTCTATAGAAAGCATACTCCAAATTCTGAATTCCGATCTTTTCCTGAACTAACGATATATAGTACGGTACTCTTGAGGGATGCTGGACAGCAGCGGTGGGTTGCAGCCCCGTCAATCACAGGATCGTGAAGGGAAACGGTCAATACCATATAGACAGTGTATTGTGCTGCCGAGCTGTGATGTTCAATAAGTCGGGTGTTTTAGATACATTTCCAACTTACAATATTTTCTTAATTAATTAATTAATTAATTACGGCAGTACTGGGGGTTGAACCAAGGCTTCTTGCTTGACTTAATATTTTCAGTTTATGTTTATTGGGATGTAACCCTATTGCAAGTTGAAGAGCATCTGTGTAAACAAATGTCCTTTCTGTCGTTTGTTTTTGTTTTGTTTTGGTCCTGTGGATGATTGAACCCAGGGCACTTCACCATTGAGCCACATCCCCAGCCTTGTTTTATTTTTTTAAAACTAAGTTGCTTAGGGACTCACTAAATTGCTTAGGGACTCACTAAATTGCTGAGGTGATCCTTCTGCCTCAGCCTCCTGCATTTCTGGGATTATGGGTGTGCCCCATCACATCCAACTTGTTGTGGCTTCTTTGGTGGTGTGTGTGTGTGTGTGTGTGTGTGTGTGTCTTCAAATGGGTGACTTGGATGTTTGAAATGGTCCTTGAGCCTCGTGCTAGAGTACTGTCTGGTGTCCTGAGCACAAGAAGATTTTGACGTGTCTTATGAAGAAAATGTGTTAGATAAGTTTTATTCAGGCATGAGTTGTAGCTGTTGTCTGAGTTCAATGTTATGGAATGATATATATTGAGAAAGATGTCTTGGGCTGGGAGTGTAGGTCAGTAGTAGAGTGCTTGGCTCACATTCTGAAGGCCCTGGGTTCAATCCCCAGCAGCATAAAAAAGGGAAACAAAAATGTTTTTAAACAGTAACACACACAAATCCCCCATGCACACAAAGGTTATGTATTCATCAGCCAGATGGTGGTGGGAGGTGAAAAAAGGTTTCAGAAACCTTTGCATAGGTAGCCAAGAGGTAGCCAAGAGCATGCAAGGGGATGAGCTCATGGAGAACCTGTGGGCAGGGTGTGTGGGGGTCAGAGGAAGCAGAAGTGCAATAGCGTCATGATATACTGGAGTGAGAGACTGGGGCCAAGTGACAGTTTTGTGAGCAACTCTCACCTCCTCCCATTAGCACAGTGATCCTGGCAAGGCCATAGAGGATCATTTTTTGAAATATGACAAAATTGATGAACCATGTTATTAAATGATCACTCGAAGTTACAGTGCTAGTAAATAGCGCCCCCTCCCCCCCAGCATCATTTTCATCTAATGTTGAGAGGACATTGGGGTATTTTTTTTTTTTTTTTTTTTTTTTTGGTACTGGGGGTTGAACTCAGGGACACTCGGCCACTGAACCACACACATCCCCAGCCCTATTTTGTATTTTATTTAGAGACAGAGTCTCACTGAGTTGCTTAGGACCTCACTAAGTTGCTGAGACTGACTTTGAACTCACCATCCTCCTGCCTCAGCCTCCCAAGTGCTGGGATTACAGGCGTGCGCCACCGCACCTGGCAACATTGGGGTATTAATCAGACATCTCCTGACATGGTCCTGGGCTGAGGTTCGAGTTGGTTGGGGGAGGAATCAGTAACCAAGTGGTGGCAAAAGCCATGACGCATGGGCGAAATCACCTGGGACGGTGGTGGAGTGGGGAGAAGAAAAGTTCTCAGGTCTTTGTTTGTTTGTTTGTTTGTTTGTTTGTTTGTTTTTGAGATGGGTCTCACTGTGTTGCTCAGGCTGATCTTGAAATTGTGAGCTGAGGTGACCCTCCTGCCTTAACTTCCTGAGTAGCTGGGACTACAGGCATGTGTCACTATGTTTGGCTCTGTCCTTTCAAAAATGAAAATATTCCTGGTGTAAAGACATTAGTATCTCCATCCAAGAGACCTGGGTACCTGGAGAAGGCAGAGGGTGCAGTGAGGGTGGTCACAGGGGTGTTCACAAAGGAAATAGGAAGGTTCATTCAAACTGCTGCCTGAATACTTGGTCTGGGGTGGGTCTCGCTGTCCATGGAGCAACCAGACCTTTTGTTCCTGCAGGAAAATGATCTCAAACAAGGACCAGCAAACTTTTTCTGTAAAGGTTTTGTTGGTAAATATTTTGAGCTTTGTGGACTTTATATTTTCAGCTGCAACTTCTCAACTCTGCTTTATGGTGCAAAAGCAGCCGCAGAAGCTGGGTGTGGTGGTGCACACCTGTAATCCCTGCGGCTCAGGAGGCTGAGGCTGGAGGAACACAAGGTCAAGGCCAGCCTCAGCAATTTAGCAAGATCCTGTCTCAAAATAAAAAACTAAAAAGGCTGGGGATCTGGCTCAGTGGTTAAGTGCCCCTGGGTTCAATCTCAAAAAAAAAAAAAAAAAAAAAAGCCACCATAGGGTTATGTAAACAATTGAGTATAAGTGTATTCTAATAAGTTAGAAGTTTGGTATCAGATAACATTGGGGGGCTTTACTTTGGGGAGGTTCTGGGAATTAAACACTGTGCATGTTAGGCAAGTGTTCTACCACTGAACTAGAACCACAACCCCAAACTTAGAATTCTTTTTTCTTTTTTGAGTTGGGATCTCAAACTAACTTCAAACTCTTGGACTCCAGCAACTCCTCTGCCTCCGCTTCCCCAGGAGCTGAGACCACAAGCATGCGTGGCCGCCCCACCTGTTGCTTTCATATCATTTTCATGGGTCAGAAAGTGTTGGTTTTTTTGTTTTACTTTGTTTTGTTTTGTTTTGTTTTGTAGCCCAAGCGATTGAGCCCAGAAATTCTCTACCACTGAGCTACATCCCCAAATCCTTTTTAACTTTTATTTTGAGATAGGATCTGGCTACGCTGCCCAGGCTGGCCTCAAACTTAAGATCTTCCTGCCCCAGCATCCCAAATTACTGGAAGTAACAGGCAGGTGCCTCCACACCAGATTGTTATTCTTCTTTTAATTCTTTTCAACTATTAAAAATTGAAAAGCTGTTCTTAGCTCACAGGCTGTATGAGAGCAGGCATGGACTGGATGTGACCATGGGGTGGGTTTGCCAGCTCTGGATCCAGAATCACAGGACCTGGGGGCCCGAAGGATCCTGAATGTCCATCAGCTCGAATCATGCCTGACCCATGGATCTCCAGTGAACATTCTCAGCCATTTCTTGAGTATTCCAGTAAACTGGAACTCACCCGCTGATTGGACTACTCCTTGTATCATCAGAAACTTAAAACTGTGCCATAGTTGGAGTTTCCCCAAAAGCAAATCATGAGACAAGAATTCAGGTGCCAGAAATTTATTCGGGAAGCTATCCCAGAAAGCCCAGTGGGAGCGGTGAACCAAAGCAGGGAGAAGAGCCAGTCAAAGATGTGCTGATGTGCGAGGTACCACTGGGCCACGGGCTCCACTCCTTAGAGACTCTTGAACAGGCTGTGGGACACATTTCAGAAGTGTCCCAGAAGTGCTGGGCACAGTGGAGCAGGACTGTAATTCCAGGGAATTGGGAGGCTGAGGTAGGAGAATCTCAAGTTCAAGGGCAGCTTCAGCAACTAGCAAGGCCCTGTCTCAAAATAAAAAATTAAAAGAACTGGGAGTGAGGCTCAGTGCCTGGGTTCAATCTGTAGTAGAAAAAAAAAAAAAAAAAAAGTGTCCCAGAAGAGGTGAAGAAGCTGGGGTATTTGGTTAATTCCAGCCTCACTGTTTTCAGCTTGCTGCTAAGCCTGCTCTCCCTGACACATCTGGCCTATACCTCTCACTGCCTGTTGTACACACCCTGGAGCCAGAAAATGACCTAAGGCACAAAGAAGCCAGAGGCAGCCAGTGCATCTGGAAAGCGGCTGCTATAACCTCAGGGGTGCACTGGGGAGTGCGGGTGGGAGTTGGGTGGGGCACCCACCGCATGTGCTAGGACGTGTGTCTGACAGTTCTTCCTGGCATACCACTGTGCGCCTTGTGAGATGATTTGATGTGGCACGAAGAGAGCCACGGCACTGAGGAATCTGGAGTCTCACAATAGGAAAGGTGTTTCCTATTAAGCTGTCTCTCCCCACCCCGCCCCCCATACTGGGGATTGCAATTGAACTCAGAGGCACTCTACTGCTGAGCTACATCCCCATTGCTTCTCATTTATTTTATTTAAAAATTTATTTATTTATTTATTTATTTATTTATTTATTTATTTATTTATGGTGCTGGGGATTGAACCCAGGGACACTGTACCACTGAGCTACATCTCCAGTCCTTTTTAAATTTTCTATTGAGGCAGGGTCTTGCAAATTGCATGGGCTAGCCTCAAATTTGTGATCCTCCTGCCTCAGCCTCCAGAGTAGCTGGAATTACAGTTGGGCACCACCATGCCCAGTTTAACCTTCTCCTTGAGGCTGTCCTCCTGCCTCTTCAGCACCCTCAGGCTACCCTCAGTCCCCAGAGCAGGTGCCCCAACCACAGTGGCCTTTTCACTTCCTCAAACTTACAAGACTCTTCCTTGTGACTGGTCAATGAGAAGTCTCAGTGACCAACCTGCAACTAGGCTTCTGTAGTACCTGCTCCTCTCCCTTTGAACTGAAAAGATAAGCAAGGCCGGGCATGGTGGCGCACACCTGTAATCCAAGCGATTTGGGAGGCTGAGTCAGGAGGATCTCGAGCTCAAAGCCAGACTCAGCAACTTAGCGAGGCCCTAAGCAACTCAGTGAGACCTTGTCTCTAAATAAAATACAAAATAGGGCTGGGGATGTGGCTCAGTGGTGGAGTGCCCTGGGTTCAATCCCTGGTTCCAAAAAAAAAAAAAAAAAGAAAAGATAAGCAGTCCTGCATTCAGCACATTTGACAGGCAAGAGTAAGAAACTGCAATTATTATTGGTTTTTGAAACTGTAATTATTTAGTAAGATTATAACAGTAACAATTTTGCCCAAAGTTCTGGGTTCAGTTCCCCAGTCCAAAAGCAAAATAAAAGTAACAATTTAATAATGTATGTTTATCTTTGTAATTTCCGCCTATGTATGGCCAGTGTTACTGACTTTTTATTACAAAAGTAATATAAATTAGAACTGGGGGAGCAGCTTATCAGTATAGTGCTTGCCTAGTGAAGCCCTGGGTTCCATCCCTAGTAGCACAAAAAAAAAAAAAAAAGAAAAGAAAAGAAAAGAAAGAAAGAAAGAAAGAAAGAAAGAAAGAAAGAAAGAAAGAAAAAAGAAAAAAAAAAGAACATAAATTTCCTTTAAAATAAATTAATAGGGACTAGGGATGTGTCTGAGAAAGTAGAGCACTTTCCTAGCATGCATGAGGGCCCAGATTTGATCCCCAACACCACAAAAATAAAATAATAGAAATCATATATTCATATAAGGAAAAACATTAAATAAATAATTAGTGATATGAGAATATAAGATATAATAATATGCACCATTTATTGAGTAATCACTGTGTGTTGAGTTCCTTTTTTTTTTTTTTTTTTTGGGTATTGGAGATTGAACCCAGGGGCACTCCACCACTGAGCCACATCCCCAGCCCTATTTTGTATTTTATTTACAGACAGGGTCTCACTGAGTTGCTTAGGGCCTCGCTAAGTTGCTGAGGCTGGCTCTGAACTCTCAATCCTCCTGCTTCAGCCTCCCAAGTGCTGGGATTACATGCGTGTGCCACTGCACCCGGCTGAGTTCTCTTTTTAAACCTTCTAAAATTTTGAATATTTTTTATTATTTTATTTTATTTTTTATTTTTGCGGGACCAGGAATTGAACCCAGGGACACTTAGCCACTAAACCACATCCCCAGCCCTTTTGAATCTTTTTTTTTTTTGAGATGGGGTCTCCCTAAATTGCTGAGGGCCTCATTAAATTGCTGAGTCTGGCTTTAAATTTGTGATCCTCCTGCCTCAGCCTCCCAAGCTGCTGGGATTACAGGTGTGTGCCACTGCACCTGGCTAATATTTTTTATTTTTGATACATAATTATACATATTTATGGGATACAGTGTGATGTTGCAATACATGAACATAATGTATCATGATGAAATCAGGGTACTCGGTGTACCTGTTGTGGAAGAACAGATGTTTCCAGAGAAGGGTCAGAGGAGTTTCTAGAGGAGACGGGAACTCACCTCAGGACCAGCAGGTTCTTGGCATATATGACTGAAAAGAATTTCAGCATGAACCAGACAAAGGCATAGACAGAGGTTTATTTAGGAAAGTAGATCCACTCTCAAGGGAGAATGCGGGCTGTCTCAAGAGTGAGAGGCAGCCCTGACTTGGGCGGGGGTCCAATGTTTATAGAAGTGCTGTATCCAGAACCAGACTGGAGGTGGATCCAGGGTGGAGCTGCACAATTTCAGGCCAGTTTTCCCTGCCCTTGCATATTTCCTCATTTTACAAGGGCATAGGCCAAGGGCATGTTGCTCAAGATTTACAGCTTCGCTTTCTGCATCTCAGTGGCCGGTGGTGTTTCCTTTAAGGTTCAGCATTTCTCTCTTTATCCTAACTCACTATGTCATGTCTATCACCTCAAGCATTTATCATTTCTTTGTGTTGGGAAAACTCAAGATCCTGATCCTCTCTGCTAGCAATCAGGCATGGTGGCACCCATCTGTAGTACCAGCAACTGGAGGCCGAGGCAGGAGTACTGCATGTTGGAGGCCACCCTGGGCAACTTGGGAGACCCTGTCTCAAAATTAAAAAAAAGCTTGGGATGCAGCTCAGTGATAAAGTATCCCTGGGTTCAATCCCCCATACTACACACACACACACACACACACACACACACACAAATCCTCTTTACTAGCTATTTTGAAATGTACAATTATAGTCAACCATAGTTGACCTACTGTGCTATAGAACGTTAGAAGTTATTCTTCCTATGCAACTGTACTCCTGGGCCCATTCACCATCTTCTTTCCATCTCTGCCTCCTCTACCCCCTTCCTAGCCTCATAACCACTTTTCAACTCTCTACTCATATGAGATCAACTTTTTTAGCTTCCATAGAAATGAGAACATATGGTTTTTGGGTTCCAGTGCCTGACTCATGTCACAGAACATAATGTCCTCCAGGCTTATCCACATTGCGACAAAGAACAAGATTTGGTTCTTTTGTATGGCTGAATAATATTCCATTGTGCCTACATACCATTTTTTCTACCCTTCTCATCTATCAATGGACAACGAGGTTGATTCCTTATCTTAGTTATTGGGACTCGTGGTGTGGTAAATACAAGAGTGCAGCCATCTCTTTGACATACTGATTCCAATTCTTTTGGATATGTACCCAGTAGTGGGATTGCTAGATCATATGGCATTTCTATTTCTAGTTTTTTGAGGAACCTCCATACTGTTTTCCAGAGTGGCTGTACTAATTTACATTCCTCCCAACAGTGTATGAGAGTTCCCCTTTCTTTGCATCCTCTGCTGGCTGCTCTTCTAAGCGTTTTGCATGTAAATTCAATTAATCCTCATCCCAACCATATGGGTTAAGTACTATTTGAGGTAGGTACTATTATAAGCTCCATTTTACTTCTGAGAAAATAGGCACAGGGATTTAAGAAACTTACCTAAAGTTATATAGCTAGCCTGGGCATGGTGGAACATGCCTGTAATTCCAGCAATGCAGGATCACAAGTTCTAAACCAGCCTCAGCAATTCAGCAAGACCAGTCAGAACTGGGAAATGAACCCAGGTAGGTCTTATTCCAGGGATTGTGATTTTTTTCCCCATTTATTTATTAAGTATGTGTGGGTCACAGAGGGAGGTGGTGCAGGTGATTGAACCCAGGGCCTCTTACATGCTTGGCAAGCACTATACCAAAGAGCCACATCTCCAGTCCAAATTTGTGTTCTCAATCACAGTATTACACTGCTTCTCACAAATATGACCCTCTCCCCACCACCCCAAAATTGTGCTGAGCGCAGTGGCGGTGATCCATGCCTGAAATCACTGCAGCTCTGGAGACTGAGGCAGGAGGACTGAGAGTTCAAAGCTAACTTCAGCAACTTAGTGAGGCCCTAAGCAATGTAGTGAGGCCCTGTCTTAAAATACAAAATAAAAAAGGGCTGGGGATGTGGCTCAGTGCTTGAGCACCCTTTGGTTCAATCTCTGGTACAAAAAGGAAAAAAAAAAGTGAAGGTGATATTTGAATAACAGAAGATGGAGTGAAAGTGCCACAAAATGTTCTTTTTTATCTGTCTCCCTAAAGCTGCACAATTTGGTCTGCATGCTTTCTCCTGGAGCCTCAGAATAAATCTATCCCTTTTTCATCACTACGGTCCTTTGGATATTTGATGACAAGGAACTGATTAGCTCTCCTGGATCTTCCCTGCTTTAGATTAAACATTGCCAATTACTTCTGCTTATTCTCGGTTACATGTCCTTGGTGTCTGCACCCAAGCACGGGGTTTCTTTCCTCTTTTTTCTTTTTTATTCAGCAGAAATTAGAAAGTTGGTTTTTGTTGCCATAGCGAGTGTCCCACAGTTCATTCTGGGCACAGGTAGATGACTGTGGTTGGGGTGATTGATGTGCCAAAGAAAGGATCACTGGGTAGTGAGGTCAAGCAGGGAGGCGAGCGCTGGGGATGTAGTGGAGCGCTTGCTTGTCATGTGCAAAGCCCTGGGTTTAATCCCAACCCTGGGAAAAAAGGAGGGGGGTGCAGTGGGAAGACTTGCTGCTCAGTCAAGGAGAACCCGCTCTGGGCCAGCATCACAAGGGGCTGGAGGTTGGCAGTTCAGATTCTTTGCAGGCCAGAGATGGGAATTCTTTAGTGCACTTGGAGCTAATCAGGACAGACTAACCAAATTCACAGGAGCCTGGTGGGGAAGCCAGACCACAAATATATTAAATCACAACGGGAGAAGGAACGGCAAAGCAGCCTGAAACTCTTTTGTCAACCTGTCAGCACATTGTTTTCCCCCGCGGGAAAGGCCATACAGGAAGCCAAATTCTGGTTCGAAGGTTGGTATTCACCAACTCAAGGCAAGGTGAGCAAGATGAATGATTTTAATAGCTAGGGCAGCCTAGGGTACTTGCATCTTCATAGGAGAGTCCAGAAAGGCAACCTCCCATCCCTTTGCTCATGGTAGATAATAACTAAATAATTACTGAACCTTTGGCTTCCTCCTGCTCCCTGGACCAGCCTTAAGATCCTTATCAAGATGGTATTTCTGGAAGCTCCAGCCAGACCTCAGAGCTGCCTGTAACACTCAAGTAGGTTTTCAGAGATCCCACTAGTCTGGACAACGTGGGACACAAGACAGACTCTCAGACTTGCACTTCTGAGTTACCACGTCATCTCTCTCCACCCCTTATATCTGCAGTTCACATTAATACAATTGATCTGCCTTTGTTTTGTTTTGTTTTGTTTTTTGGTCAGGTCTTGATTTGATTTCCAGGCCTTGTCCTTCCGGCTTTGTCCAAAGACACATCCTGTCCCATCCATAAGGACTTTTGCAGACCAGTAATGATAGACGTTGTGTGTGCATTCCACTGACATATGATACTCTCTCACACTTTGTAGGCGACTTACTGTGTATCCTGCAGTAACAATTCTTGCAATGGAGAAGCAGTTTTCTGGGATATTGGCTTTTGTTTCATTGTAGAACTGGCAGAACCACGATTTCGGCTCTAACAGGTCTGAGCTATAAGTGGTGTCAGGGAGCAAGAAGGCAGGAAAGGAAGCCCAGGCCTTCAACCCAACAAACCATTGAATTTGCCACTTTTTTGGGCAGCAGGGAGTGGTTCATGCATGCTAAATTTGCTGCATTTGTACACTGGATATGCTTAACTAAAGAGTTAGTATTAAGCCTGGCATGGTGGCTCGGGAGGCTGAGGCAGGAGGATCTCGAGTTCAAAGTCAGCCTCAGCAAGGGCAAGGTGCTAAGCAACTCAGTGAGACTCTGTCGCTAAATAAAATATAAAATGGGGCTGGGGATGTGGCTCAGTGGCCGAGGGCTCCTGAGTTCAATCCCCGGTTCAAAAAAAGAGTCAGTATTATTGTTTTGGAGCAAGCCTGTCTTTTGTCAGCCTTAAAAAATGTACAGGGACCATGCGCGGTGGTGCATGCCTATAATTCCAGCTATTTGGGAGGCTGAGGCATGAGGATCACAAGTTCCAGCCTGGGCAATTTAGCGAGATCTTGTTTCAAAAATTTGAAAGCGGTTGGGAGGGCGGTGCTGTCATAGCTCAGTGGTAGAGCACTTGCCTAGCATGTGTAAGGCTTGGGGTTCAAGTCTCAGCACTGCATATAAATAAATTAATTAATTAATGTCCATCAACAACTAAAAAAATATTTTTAAAAGGGCTGGGGATGAAACTCAGTGTTAGAACACTAAGGTAAGAGGCGTGAAGCCCTGGATTTGGTCACCAGCATTGGAAAAAAAAGTACCATATATACATGACTTCTTTTTCTACCCATGTAGAGAACCTTGACTTAAAGAAAAATAAAATGCTTATGGAGAATTTGTGGTACATGGAGCTGGTAAGGAAGGCTTCCTTGAGCCTCTTGAGAGGAAAGGTAACCCCTGCCCTCAGGAGCAACATTTTCTTAGAATATCCTTGTTTCTATGACCTTGACAGTTTACAGTAATACTGGTCAGACATATTATAGAGTTCCCCTGTATTGTAACTGGTCTTATATGTTTCTCATGACTAGAGTGGGGTTATGGGTTATAATAAGGAAGACGAGAAGTAAATGTCACTTAAATCACATATCAAGCATTATATACTGTAAACATGGCTATCACCATGGATACTGACTTGGATGCCTGTCTGAGATAGTGCCTGTCAAGTTTCTCCATTGTAAATTACTCCCTTCCTTTCCACCCTGCACTCTGGAAAGAAAGTCAGTGTGTGTAGCTCAGGCTTAAGGGAATGTGGAGTTACAGTTCCCTTCCTTTATGGTAGAGTATCTACATAATTTACTTGGAATACTTCCACATGGGAGATCTGGCTCCTCTGTTTGCTCATGTTTTTTTTTTTTTAAGCTAGGCTTGGTGGTACATGTCTGTAATCCCGGCTACTCAGGAAGCTAAGGTAGGAGGATGTCAAGATCAAGGTCAACCTGGGCAGCTGGGCAATATAAAACATAAACATAAATTCTTCTTTATATTAGTATGGACTCATGGATATTTATTTTATAATCTGGATTAAAATCCAATTTAAGTTTGCCTTGTTGTTTAATTTATTCCAGCTTTGCTATTAGGAATGGAATTTGGATTTTTGTTGCTGGTTGGGTGTTTCTGTATTGCTGGGGATGGAACCCAGGGCTTTGCACACACCAGGAAACTGCCGTCCTCCTGAGCTACATCCCAAACCGAAAGCATATTTTTTTTCTTTTCTCCACCCCTCCACCCTCCACCTTCAGTGCTGAGAGTTGAACCCAGGTCTAGTGTATGTGAGGCGAGCATTCAACCTGGAGCTACCCCCCAACCCCCACGGCATTTCAGGACTCCTGTTAGCCCAGTTCACAGCCCAGCTCCTCCTTTGGCTGGCTTGGTGTGCCCCTGGGCAAGCTGCTTAACATCCTGAGCCTCAGCTGACAATGAGAGCTCACATTGCCACCTTAAGGTTGTTGAATATGAAGCACAGGGTATGCCCTCATAAACAAAGTTATTACTGTAGTCTGGCATTCAGTTTCCTTCTGGATTACCTTCCAAGGTATGGAGAATCACCTGCTCCCTGGTCACCTCCCCACCCAGCCTTCTCTCCCATCTCCGCTTCCGACACACCGCATTCCAGCCAAACAAACCCGTGCCCAGTGTGCCCTGCCCAGTTCACACATCTGCACATCCTCATTCCCTCAAATCCCCTTCTCTGTGATACTGCCCAGGAGCCAAGAAGCAAGTCCCTTTTCTCCTTCGGAACTGCCCCCCTTTTAACTTAGACTCTGCATTACCCTAGACCTGTGTCAAACCAGGTGCATGGACCTTGGTCCCTCTGAGCAGTCCTCACCTTTCTCTCCTCCCTGCACACACTGACCTCCCAATGGGCCCGTGGGTTCCTTGGCACCTGCAGTAAGTTTTGACAAGACAAAGGAAATAGAAGAAAAACCGCATTCTGGGTACTGACTGGGCCTAACTGTGCAGCCTGGAAGGGCAGAACTTCTCAGAGGTTGAGAGGCTGACCCTGGATCACTTACACTACTTTATCTATAAGTACGTATAAATTTTTAAAAAAATTTTTTTAGTTGGTGATGGATCTATATTTTATTTATTTATATGTGGTGCTGAGAATTGAACCCAGTGCCTCGCACATGCTAGGCAAGGGCTCTGCCACTGAGCCACAACCCCAGCCCTGTATGTATAAATTTTATACATGACACAAAATTTGCCGTATTTATTTCATTTTATTTTAGGTGCTGGGGATCAGCCCAGAGTCTTGTGTATCCTAGGCAAGTGCTCTACCACTGAGGTACATCCCCAATCCCTAATAGTAGGTTTTTTGGTTTGGTTTTTTTTTTTTTTTTTTTTTTGGTACTGAGAATTGAACCCAAGGGCACTTAATCACTGAGCCATGTCCCCAGTCCTGTTTTGTACTTTATTTAGAGACAGGATCTTGCTTAGTTGTTTAGGGCCTCACTCAATTGCTGAGACTGGCTTTGAACTCAAGATCCTCCTGCCTCAGCCTCCTGAGATGCTGGAATTACAGGCATGCACCACCATACCCAGCCCTCATTGTAGTTTTGATTTGCATTTTCCTACTGATTAATGGTGTGGAAGGTCTTTTCCTGTGCTTGTTGACCAACTGAATGTCTTCTTTGGACAAATGTCTATTTAAGTCCTTTTCTCCTATATTAATCAGTCTGGATTTTCATTTTGTTTTGTTTGTTGAATTTTACTTCCCCTTCCTCCCCCCCAGTATGGAGGACTGAATCTAGGGATGCTTCACCTCTGATCCACATCCCCAGCCCTTTTAATTTGAGACAGGGTCTTGCTAAGTTGTTGAGACTAGCCTCGAACTTCGGTTCCTCCTACCTTAGCCTCCTGAGTAGTTGAAACATCAGGCCTGCATCACCTCACCTAGTGAATTGTAGTTCTTTATATAATCTAGTTATCAGTCCTTTATCAGATATGATTGCAAAGACTTAACTCTCATATATGTGTTGACCTTTCACTCTGTTGATTATTGCCATTTGAATAGAAGTTTGAAATTTTGATGAAGTTCAATTTAGTTTTTTTGTTGTTGTCTATGCTTTTAGTGTTATACTAAAAAATCATTGCTAGCCAGGCAGGGTAGCACATACCTGTAACCACAATGACTCTGGAGGCTGAGGTAGGAGGGTCTCACGTTCAAGGACAGCCTGGGCAATTTAGCGAGACCCTGTCTCAAAATAAAAACTAAAAAGGGCCGAAGAGATGGCTCAGTGGTAGAGCACCCCTGGGCTCAATCTCCAGCACACACCCCCCAAAAAAGAAAAGAAATCATTGCCAAATGCAATGTCATAAAGATTCTCTTATGTTTTTTTCTAAGAGTTTTATGGTTTTAGCTCTTATGTTTAGGTTTTTTAAATCTATTTTGAGTTAATTTTTATATATAATGTAAGATAAGGGTACAGCTTCATTCTTTTGTATATGAATATAGTTTTCCCAGCATCGTTTGTTAAAAAGACTATTCTTTCCCCATCAAATGGTCTTGGTACCCTGTTGAAAATCATTTGCCCAAACATGCAAGTGTTTGTTTCTGGGGTCTCTTATCTTTCATTGCCCTAGATGCCTCTCTCTATGCCAATATCACATTGTTCTGATTTCTGTAGCTTTATTTTAGCTATTTGGAATCCCTTGAAATTCCATATGGATTTTAGTATGGATTCTTCTATTTCTGCAAAAACATCATTGGGGTTTTGATAGTGATTACACTGAATCTGTAGATCACTGAGTAGAACTGACATCTCTATATTAAGTGTTCAAAGCTGTGATCTTTCCACTTGTTCATGTCTTTTGTTTGTTTGTTTGTGTTTTGCACTAATGAGAATGGAACCCAGGGACTCAACATGCTAGACAAGCATTCTACCACTAAGCTATGACCTTAGCCCCTTTTTTGGGGGGTGTTTGTTTGTTTGTTTTGGATACAGTGTTTCACTAAGTTGCCAAAGCTGGCCTGGAACTTTGTGATCCCTCTGCCTCAGCCTTCCAAGCAGAGTCATTGGGATGATAGGTGTGCACCACCATGCCAGGTTTACTTATGTCTTCTTTTTTTTTTTTTTTTTTTGGAACCAGGGATTGAACTCAGGGACACTCGGTCACTGAGCCACATCCCCAGCCCTATTTTGTATTTTATTTAGAGACAGGGTCTCACTGGGTTGCTTAGGGCCTCGCTAAGTTGCTGAGGCTTGCTTCAAACTCGCGATCCTCCTGACTCAGCCTCCCGAGTCGCTTGGATTACAGGCGTGCGCCACCATGCCCGGCAATTTATGTCTTCTTTAACTTCTTTCAGAGATATGTTTTACAGTTTTCAGTGAACAAGGCTTTCTCCTCCTTGGTTAAATTTATTTCTACGTATTTTGTTCTTAATGTTCAATTTCTGCTTGCAGCTCCTGATATATTGAAAAGTTGAAGGAATGCAAACAAGACAGCAACATGGTAGTTTTTTTGTTTGATTCTTTCACTGTGTCCCCGGGGCAGTACATATAGACAGCAATAGGGTTACATAGTGTCAAAAGCCTAAGTTTGAAAAGCTGGGCAAGGTGACACATTTCTATAGTCTCAGCTACTCTGGAGGCTGAGGCAGGAGGATTGTATGAGCCTAGGCATTTGAGGCCAGCCTGGGCAGCTTAACAAGACTCCGTTTCTTACCAAAATAAAAACAGCCTAAGTTTGAGGTTTGAGTTCCTTAATAATTGTGAGGTCCTCCTGCCAACTTACCCCCACTATAATCCAAGAAAAGTCTCACTTACTGGGATGCAGATGGGAAAACCATAATTTTCCCTCAGGCCCTGCTCAAGGGACCCAACAGAGACCCATCATCACCCTCGATCTAATCAAGACATCTCTAGAATGTGACTCTGAGAACATAGACTTTTTTTTTTTTTTTTTTTTGAGGGGTGGGGAGCAGTACTGGGGATTGAACCCAAGGGCGCTTTACCACCGAGCCCTTTTTATTTTTTATTATGGGATACAGTCTTGCTAAGTTGCTGAGAGCCTTGCTAAATTGCTGAGGCTGGCCTCGAACTTTCAATCCTCCTGCCTCAACCTCCCAAATTGCTGGGATTACAGATGTGCACCACCACGCCCAGCCTGCAGACACTTTTGATGTCTTAGGCTAGAAGACCCCAGAGCCCAGTACCATGGGGCTCTGAGATAGACACAGTCCCCTAGAAGTGCAGAGGAGAGAGAACCACCAACTTACCCACCCCCACAGTCCTGCCTACCCTGTGACAATCTTGTGTACTGGCCCACATCAGTTTCACTTTGAAGAGTTAGGTAGAGGATAAGAGGTGAGGAGACAGTGTGACAACCAGGCCCACTCAGGCATCTCCCCACCTCTGGAAAGCCTCTCAATGCCTCAGTCTGCCTCAGCCTCTCCTCCACTTTCAGTCTTGTCCCCAAGATAGCTGGTGAAACTCTATTCAGGTATTGGGTTTATTTTGCTGCTTCCTTTGCTTTGGCCTGTAGGGATACATATGCAGTATAGTTACACACCTCATGTGCTCCATTCTCTATCACTCCAAATGTTTACACAATTCAGAGGGCCCATCAGGGCTGCTGGGGGGTGGGGGGGACACACTTGTAATCTCAGGGATCCAGGAGGCGGAGGCAGAAGGATTGAAATTTGAGGCCAGCAACTTTTTTTTTTTTGGAACCAGGGATTGAACTCAGGGACACTCGGTCACTGAGCCACATCCCCAGCCCTATTTTGTATTTTATTTAGAGACAGGGTCTCACTGAGTTGCTTAGGGTCTTGCTAAGTTGCTGAGGCTGGCTTTGAACTCGCGATCCTCCTGACTCAGCCTCCCAAGTCGCTTGGATTACAGGCTTTACAGGGATTACAGGATTACAGGGTCTTTGTGAGACCCTGTCTCAAAAATCAAAATTAAAAAGGTCCAGGGATGTAACTCTATAGTAGAGCGCCCCTGGGTTCAATCCCCAGTGGAGGGAGGGGAGAGAGGTTTTTTTTTTTTTTTTTTTTTGTT
>JAJEJO010004737.1:40711-58033 GCA_020662805.1 Glaucomys volans
ATCCCCAGCCCTCGACATTACCTTTTGACGCATAATTGTACTTTAATTTTCAGGATGTACAATTTGTCTTATTAAGATATTTATTGCTGGGCGTGGTGGCGCACGCCTGTAATCCAAGCGAATTGGGAGGCTGAGTCAGGAGGATCACGAGTTCAGAGCCAGCCTCAGCAACTTAGCGAGGCCCTTAGCAACTCAGTGAGACCCTGTCTCTAAATAAAATACAAAATAGGGCTGGGGATGTGGCTCAGTGGCCAAGTGTCCGTGAGTTCAATCCCTGGTTCCAAAAAAAAAAAGATATTTATTTATTTAATTTTACATGTTTAAAGTGTGTGCGTAATGGTGGGGTGCTCATGCTCAGGGGGTCACATGCTCTACCACTCAGCTATACTACCATCCTGAAGTTTGTTTGTTTATTGCACAACTGGAGATCAAACCCAAGGCCTTGCACGTGCTAGATAAGCATTCTATGTGTCCGACCCTTTAAAGTTTATTTTTAGTTCACAAATAATAATTTCATATATTTATGGAGCACATGGTGACTTTTTTTGGTTATTATCAGAATGAAATCCAGGGGCATTCACTCTACCACTGTGCTACATCCCCAGCCAATTTTTGTTTTTTGTTTTGAGACGGTCTCACTAAATTGCTGAGACTGGTCTCAAATTTTTGATCCTCCTGCCTCAGCCTCTGCATCAGCTTGGATTACAGACAGGTGCCGCTTTGCCCAGCCAAGGTCATGTTTGATACACATTTAAAATGTGGAATGATTAAATCAGGCCAGTTAACAAATAGGTCATCTCACATACTTAACTTTTTGTGTGTGGTGAAAGAATTTAAAATCTCCTTTTTTTTTTTTTTTAAATTTAGCAATTGTCAAGTATACAGTGTATTACAATTGTGGTCACCATTCTGTCCAGTGGGTCACTAAATCTTATTCCTCCTATCAAACTGAAACTTTGTACTCTTTGGTCATTATTTTTCCTTTTGGTGCCAATACCCATAATAGTCTTTTGAAAGAAAAAGAAAGCCGGTCAGCCAGCCCTGGCATGGTTCATTTGAATTATATAGCATTTGTATCTCCCCCAAATTCCCTGATCCTTTACAAGATCCTTACCTACTTCCCTCCCAGTTTCCTCTCTCCTAAATCCTCTCTCCTAAATGCCCCTGACTCAGAAGCAGGTTTGAGAAGTCTGTGTGGGCCCTTTTTCTCTTTAAATCAATGCAGGATGCTCTTGTGCTTTGCCAACCCAAACAAGAGGAAGAGGTTAGAGGCTTTATTACAGTGCATTAGGGGACACTAGCCTTTATCACTTGGGGTATCTGTTTATTCACCCTCCCCCTGTCTAGAAAGGTCAGAGGTTGCCTGAATATGTCATTTCTGAAAATGAGGCTTCTACTCTAAAATTCTGGAAGAGCATGGTTCCTAGGTTGTTTGAGCAAGATTAGATGATTATGCTTCTGGTATGGTTGTGGGCATGCATTACCCACACAGGAGACTTGGAGTATGACATGAGAAGTCCTGGGAAAGCTCTTCTTCTTCCTCTACCTGGCTCATGCCTAAATCCCACCATAGACTCTACACGCTATTGGGCTTACATCATTTTCTATTAAAAATGTAAAGCAGGGCACGGTGGCACATACCTGTAATCCAAGCGACTTGGGAGGCTGAGTCAGGAGGATCTCGAGTTCAAAGCCAGCCTCAGCATCTCAGCGAGGCCCTAAGCAACTCAGTGAGATCCTGTCTCTAAATAAAATACAAAATAGGGCTGGGGATGTGGCTCAGTGTCTGAGTGTCCCTGAGTTCAATCCCTGGTTCCACAAAATAAGAAAAGAAAAATAAAAAAAAAGAAAGAAAGAAAATGTAAAGTTTAGCAGAGTAGGGTGGAACAACCCTGTAATCCTAGCTACTTGGGAGGCTAAGGCAGGAGGATTGCAAGTTTGAAGCCATCCTGGGCAATTTAGCAACAAGACCCTCAAAATAAAATATGCCAAGCACCCCAGTGCCTGACCTCTAATCCCAGGAACTCAGGCTGAGGCAGGAGGATGGCAAATTTGAAGCCAGCCTCAGCAATTTAGCGAGACCCTGTCTCTAAATAAAAAATAACAGGCTGGAGATATAGCTCAGTTGGTAGAGTGCTTGCCTTGCATGCACAAGGCCCTGGGTTCAATCCCCAGCACCGCAAAAAAACAAGGACTGGAGATGTAGTTTAGTGGTAATATACCCCTGGGTTCAATCCCCAGTACCAAAAGTAAATATGTAGATAATAAAAAGGGAGGGAATATAGCACGTGGTAGAGTGCTTACCTAGCATGCTCCAGGCCCTGGATTCAATCTCCAGTACTAAAAATCAATCAATCAATCAAAACAAATGCAGAATACATCATGACAAGCCGAGTTCAGCTTGGACACCTTTGCCCCTAGTGCTATATACCTTGCACACATTTAATTTAATTGGTGTTATTTGGATTAAATTCATTTTTTAGCATAAAATGTTTCCACAGAAGACTTTTATAATCTGACATCTGGCCAGAAACACTTCTGGTACTGAACTCTGTTGATGCAGGGTGATACAAGAATAAAGAATACATTTGGTCTTTGTCCCAGCCCTCTTTTTAGCATTCTTTAAGATCTCCTAAACCCTGGAAACTTTCCCCATGATAGGGGAGTCTTTTGTTATTCCTAGGGAGCCCCTTTCACTCACACCTCAGGGTATGCTAATTCACTTCGGGTGGAGTCCCTGGATGGCCTCCGGATGGGGCTGGCCACCAGAAAGATCAAGTGATTAGAGGGTAGGCAGGGGAGGTGGGGGGAATGCTGGAGATCAGGGTATGTAAAAACTCTTCAACAATGAAATTGGAGGAGCATTCAGGATGGTGAACAAATAGAGGTTCTGGGAGGGTGGTGGGCCGGAGAGGGCTTGGGAGCTTCCTGCACCCTCCCCACCCCCATACCTCCTCCAGTGCCTCTCTTTCATTTGGCTATTCCTGATTCCTGACCTTTTTTTTTTTTTTTTTTTTTGGAACCAGGGATTGAACTCAGGTCCCAGCCCTATTTTGTATTTTATTTAGAGACAGGGTCTCATTGAGTTGTTTAGGGCCTCGCTAGGTTCCTGAGACTGGCTTTGAACTCAGGATCCTCCTGCCTCAGCCTTCCGAGTCACTAAGATTACAGTATTGCACCACCACACCCGGTGATTCCTGACTTTTATAATACATTGCAAAACATAAGTAAAGTGTTCCGAGAACCTGTTTGGCAGATTATTATTGAACCCTAAGAAGGGGTTGTGGGAACCTCTGAATGTACAACCTGTTGGTCAGAAGTCCCAGCAGTCTAGGACTATGACTGGCATCTGAAATAGGGGCAGGCAGCCTGTGGGACTGAGAGCCCTTAGCCTGTGGGATCTCTTGCTACCTTCAGGTAGTGTCAGAATTGAATTAAATTGCAGGTTTACCAGCTAGCATTAGAGAATTGATTTGCAGGGGGGTAGAGGAAAATCCTACAGATTTGCTATCAGGAGAGTGTTCATTTGTTATCAGAAGGGGGTTCTGTGGGTAGAAACATCTTAGAAGGCATCTTTGGGAAAGAAGGGAATTTTTTTTTTTTTTTTTTTTGTTTTTTTTTTTTTTTTTTGTACTCAGAGACACTCGACCACTGAAGCCACATTCCCAGCCCTATTTTGTATTTTATTTAGAGACAGGGTCTCACTGAGTTGCTTAGGGCCTCGCTAAGTTGCTGAGTTGCTGAGGCTGGCTTTGAACTCGCGATCCTCCTGCCTCAGCCTCCCAAGTGCTGGGATTACAGGCGTGCGCCACCACGCCCGGCTGGATTTTTAAAAAATTATTACCGTTATTAACCACTTTCTTGATTACCACCCCCCTGTACCCTACCCACACCTCCACCAACATGGATAACCAAGAGGCGAATGTAAACTGCAGGGACTGGTTTCTAGCATAGCACTTTGCTATTGCAGTTGCTCAAAAAAAATGTGTGCTAGGAGAGTGTCACCGCGCACCTCCAAGGGGGAAGACAGCGTTTGTCTAAACACAGGTCTTTGTCTCCACAATGTGCCACCCCACCCACCCTGCTGCCCAAGCGGGCTGGGCTTTTTGAGTCACTCGTGATGTGTTTTTGAACACAACGTGGGGGAAGGTCCCCCACAGTCTGTTCAGCTCTCGCTATGAAAAATACAAGCTGCGTTTGACTGAATGACAAAAAGAAATCTGTTGAGCCAGGAAGCGTAGTAAATACCGTGACTCTGTGCAAATGTGCACGGCCCAAACAGCTTTTTCCAGTCTGGAAAAATGAAGAGATTTGTCTGTGCAGAACCAGCCAAGTCTCCGTCCCTCCTCCCTCCCTACCGCTCCACCCCCACCTCCTGGCAAGGCCTCCCACCCTGCCCCAGACATTCAGTCATCCGCTTTCATCCTCTGTGACTTGCAGTTGCCCCAGGAAATAACATCGCCCGGGCCCTGGGGAGTGCCACCAGGCACTCCCGAGCATCTTCTAGGGATGTCTGTCTGCTTGGGTTTTGCCATTCTCCTCCTCTGACCTTGGCCAGAGTTGGCTCACAGCAAAGTTGTGCAGCAGGCAAAGTGGGTCTGACGTTCTTTCCCTTCCCACTCCCTGATCTCTCCTTTCCCCTCGATCGCCCCCCTTTTGTTTTGAAGCAACCTTTATCCCAAAAGATGGCTTTTAGAGGGAAGACTTGCCAGAGGTGAAATTTCAAAAGATTTTGTTGTAGGTTATTGTAGGGCATTGGAGGAGCCATGGGAAACTGCTCAGGCATCCAGGTTGGGAAAGCTTTGGTGGGTGCAGAGCTTCTAAATGGGAAGCTGGTTCTGCACCTCGTCTTGTGGAAGGTACATTAGCATAACAACTATGTTGTTTCTTTGATGGTATGTTTTGGGGGTGGCAGTGCTGACATAGACGTGGGGCCAGCGAGCAACCTCCCAAGTCACTGGAGACAGCACACCGAACCTGTACTTAGGTGTATTAGGAAGGGCACTGGAATTGAAATCAGAATTCCAATGGGTTTGAGTAGGAATGTCACCAAAAGCTTGATCCTTGTCCCCAATGCCAGTTCATGCCAATTTAATAACAAGGACACCATTTTGAGGAAAAGGAAAAAGAAGTTTTATTGCTTTGCTGGCTAACAAGAAACACAGGGGACTCCAGTCCCATAGGCTGTGATTCTGCCCATCAGCGGAAACGGGGCTTTTAAAGAAGCTATTCAAAGGCTGCATTCCAGGTGTGCCCTGACGGGGGTCCCAGGCGCACCCAGGTGGTGTGTTGAAATTCACTTGTTAATTTGGGAGAGAGTCACTTCCTAGATCTTCCGGTGGTGGGGGTGTGCTCAAGGACTGATAACTCAAGGTAACCTTGTTCCCCACCCCCACGTTAGGGAGGGGGAGAGGAAGAAGAGGAAAAAGAAAAACATGTCCTTTTTAAAACTGGGCTGGAGTTTTTGCTCAGTGGTAGAGCGTTTGCCTGGCTTGTGATGAAGCCCTGGGTTCAATCCTCCGCACCGCATATAAATAAATTAATTTAATTAAAAAAAAAAAAGCAGCGAGGACTATATTCAAAAGGTGAAGTGGACCACTGTTCACTGGAAGTCGGTCTTAACTCCCCACCCTGTCCGGAGCATCTGGCATAAGCCTGTCAACAGCAGGGCTGGGTGAATGTTTCTGGAGTCAGTGAATGAATGAATGAACAGATAACATTGGGTACTTTTCCTCTCTGAGCCTCAGTTTCCTTCTCTATAAAATCTAACTCCTACTATGTGTATGTGTTTGAGAGAGGGAAAAAAAAAAAGACAAAATGGAGAGAAGACAGAATGTATGAGTGTTCTTTGTCCTGAGTAAATTGGAATTTATGAATCCATTTGTCTCAGACTCTGTGCTTTACCCTTAATGTTTGTGTTCCTTAACAGAAGAAGAGACGATTTCAGAGTGTCCCTTAAATATTTAGTTCTCTGTCCTGTACTCTGGGTACTCTAAGGACAGGAGAACATTTTCAATGCTTTTATTTGTATTTATTTTGCATGAGGTTAAACCAGGGATGCTCTACCACTGAACTACATCCATGGCCCTTTTTATTTTTTACTTTGGGACAGGGTCTAAATTGCTGAGAGCCTTGCTAAATTGCTGAGGCTGGCCTCGAATTCATCATCCTCCTGCCTCAGCCTCCCTAGTCACTGGGATTACAGACAGTGTCACTGCCCTGGTGAGAAAAATGATGTTTAAGGTTCTCAGCCTTGCTTATGGCCACAGCCCACACCTGACTCCAGAACTCCCCTGAAACCCCAGGATGGAGCTTGCCTTGGCTTCACATGCACAGGGAATCAACCTCCAGATATTCAAAATGCCCATGGTATTTCCTCTGCCTTGAATGTTCTTCCTTTGGGCTTGATTTTCATCTCACCCTTTCAGATCTTAGCTGAGACATTTCTTGGAGGATACATTCCTCAGCTCCTTCCTTTTGCCTTTCAGGGTAAGCACCCTCCTCCACCATGCCCTCTCTACTTCCTCTCAGAGTGCTTACCCCATTGAAGAATAGCTTCCACCACTTGTCTGCTTCCCTTTTAAACTGTGGCCTCTGAGGACAAGGGCTGTACTTTCTCTCTCGCACTCTCTCTCTCTCTCTCTCTCCCTTTTTTTTTTTTTTCAGTGCTGGGGATCCAACATAGGGCCTAGCACGTGTTAGACAAGTGCTTGTCCACTGAGCCACACCTCAGCAGCACTGTCTTTTTGTTCTTGAATGGAACACTAGGGTATGTCACAGTGCCAGATGCTGAGAAGGGGCTCCATAGTTATCTATTAAGTGAAGAGCAGCATTGCATTGAGATGGCAGGGAGATTGAAGTCATGAAGGGGTTACTGTATTTACTGAAATATGAGAAACAACACTTCTTCCACCAATTAAGTGTGAAGATATATGGGTGCAAGCATGCACGCTCATGCATGTGCACGTGCACACACACAGACGTTCCTGCACACACCCTGATGCAGGCAGTCACCTGTGCAACCCATTCTCCCTTGCTTTGAAATATCTCCTCTTGAAGCCAGATGTGGTGGTGCACACCTGTAATCCCAGCAACTTGGGAGGCTGAGGCAGGAGGATCAGAAGTTCAAGTAAGGCCAGCCTCAGCAACTTAGTGAGACCCTGTCTCAAAATATAAAAGGACTGGGGAGATGTAGCTCAGTGGTAAAGCACCACTGGGTTCAATCCCCAGTACCAAAAAAGAAAAGAAGACATCTATGTCTCCTCCTGTCATCTCCTCCCACTCATCTTTCTCATTCCTTCTATGTAGGGAGTTGCAAGGCTGAGAGAATCTACCTGGCAGCAAAAAGGTAATGTCAGGGAAAGAAATGAGGATTTTTTTTCCTCATCTCTCCATACATTTTAGATTTCATTCTGTTGTAAGGAAATTCTACTTATCTTTGTTATGTACAATGCAATTCAGGAAGATACCTGGCTCCTGAAGTTTTGAAAGTAGTGTTTTTTTGGAGGGGGTGGCTGGAGGTGTAGCTCAGTGGTAGAGTACTTGATGAACGTGAGTGAGGTCCTGGGTTCATCTTCAGCACCACTCAATAAAAAGACGGAAAAAAAGAAGCAGCAGCAGCTTAGTGTGTGTTCTGCATGCCCTTTGGACTCCTGCCAAATGCTTTTTGGCAAATAACCCCCAAGTCTGTGCCTTAGTTTCCCTCCTTTCTCCCACAGAGATGAGGAAGAGAAGTTGCCCTTGAAAAGCAGTTTCTCGCCGGGCACGGTGGCGCACGCCTGTAATCCTAGCACTTGGGAGGCTGAGTCAGGAGGATCGCGAGTTCAAAGCCAGCCTCAGCATCTTAGCGAGGCCCTAAGCAACTCAGTGAGACCCTGTCTCTAAATAAAATACAAAATAGGGCTGGGGATGTGGCTCGGTGGCCAAGTGTCCCTGAGTTCAATCCCTGGTTCAAAAAAAAAAAGAAAAGAAAAGCAGTTTCTCTTTTTCCAGAAAAGAATAGCTCCTTACGTATGCAGAGTTCCTGGCTATGACTTCCAGTGTGAAAGAAAGCTGTCACTTGATTCCTTTGTGGAGCAAGTGAACATTAAGGTTTGTTTTTTGTTGTCTTTTTAATGTTGTCTCTAGTGTGGTCAGAGGCTAAAGTGACAACTTGCACTTCTAACCAAAGAAAGGATGAGTTCTGAACTGGCCTTGGAGGGGAAAAGAATCCTGGAGGGTGGGAGGGTTGTTGGTAAAGACCCAACTGGCCGCAGACGCCTCGTGGTAAAATCACAGAAGCCTAAGAGTCCCATGTGCTGGGACTGCAGGCAGCCCTGCCTCGTTAGCATGCTGGTCCAGGCCTTTGGTGGTGTGGCTTCATCTGACCTCTGCGAGCCTCTTCTCCTGTACTTTCTACCACCCTGCAGCCATACAGGACCCACTTCCTAGGTCAATCTTACAAAGCTGGGGTGCTCAGGTAACCTCAGATTGCTGCACAGATTTTGTTTGGCTCAGAATATCAGCCTCTGATTTTTGTTGTTGTTTTTGCGGTACTGGGTACTGAATCCAGGGGCTTGCACGTGCAAGGCAAATGCTCTCCCATGGAAGAGCATCCTCCGCCCATTTTTTCCTTTTTTGGTGGAGCTGGGGATCGAACCCAGGGCCTTGTGCATACTAAGAAGCACTCTACCGCTGAGCCACATCCCCAGCCTCCCAGATTTTTAATTTTTTATTTTGAGACAGGGTCTTGCTAAATTGCTCAAGCTAGCCTCCTGAGTAGCTGGGATCACAGGTGTGCACCACCCCCCAGGCTTGGAATATTTTTTCATTTAAATCAGTTCCCCAATCGGGGGACTTCATGTGAAATCCAGATCTCTGCTTCCTTTGGAAAAATGGAAGATCTGGCAGCACAATGCTCACATTCTTCCATAACAACCATCAGTCAGCTGCTGTCCTTTGCAGAGAACACTTTGCTGTCCCTAGTCCCCACTGCACCAGTGGCTGTCTTTTATCATCTTTTACCCCCTAGGACATTTATGTTGCTTGCTGTGCCCCTGAAAGCACCTGAGGGTTCCTGATCTCTCTCTGGGGGAGGACCTTCTGTGCCCTAGGCCAGTGAGGCATTAAACACCCTTTCCTCCCCCACACCCCCTGGCTGCTGATTTGCCTAGTGTTGCTCTGCAGAGGGCTGGCTCTCTCCCCTTCAAGGGGATAAGTTGCCATTACAAGGCCATAGGCTAAGGAGCAGGTGAGGACCTGTTCCTCACTCCCCAGACAACACACTCCCAGTTCAGCAGAACCTTCTGGGAATCATGCCTTTTCTTTTTTTCTATTCCATTAGTGATTTTCAAAGAGGAAGTTTCAGCCAGATAAAGGGAGCAGATGGCATTGTAGCAGGCCTCCTGCACGATGAATATTTTGGAGAAGTCCGGGCTTTTCTGTGGTTTGTTCCTTGTACCCGGTAAGCTTTGATCTCCCAGGTTAGTGAGGTGTGTTCTCCCACAGAAGAAATCAGGCTGCACCTCACCTTGATAATTGAAATCACTGTTCTTCTTGCCCTTCTTTCATAAACAAGGAAATTGGAACAGAGCTAAGAGAGGCTTTTTCATGCACTTTAGGAAAGAATGAGCAATGGAAAAAGGAAATTGAGAGCTTTGGGGAGTTTATAGCAGAGGAGCATTTGAGTTTGAAATAGGAGCTGGGAATCCATATGTTTGGGAGGAAAGAAAAGAAAAGAACAGCCACACGCACAGAGCTTCAAGGGTACATGCGGAAATAGTTATGGGAAAGGGGGCAGGGAAGCCCACGTGGGTCTCCCTTTATCAGATGCAGATGTTCAGGCAATGGTTCTCAAGATGCCCGTGAAGGGGTCCAGAGCCTGCTGGGCTAGACTTAGTGTTTTCTTAAGTACCAAGAAGCAAGTGAAATCAGTGGCTGGGAGCTTTCCACTGTAGCTCAATGACTCCCTGGGGCCCTGCTGGGGTCTGTGCCACACCAGTTATACACAGGCTAAGCTGCCTTGGGGCAGGACTTGGAAGTGGATAGGTCTGGCTGACTGGTAACCATTCCTGCTCTCATCAGACCCTGCCAAACAGAGGCTGTCAATCTTGCCTCTGTTGCTGCCTTTCTTAGGTTAACCTGGGAATATACAGGAGTTGGAAGCCTGAGGTTCAGCCCTCAACTCCATATTGTATAAATGTCTTAACTGCGCTAAGTCTCAGTTTTGTTCTCTTTAAATGGGGAGAGAATCTCTTATGAGGTGCATGCAAGATACTTGTGGAGCTGGAAGTGGTGGTGCACGCCTGTAATCTCAGCAGCTGGGAGGCTGAGGCAGGAAGATTGAAAGTTCAAAGCCAGCCTCAGCAATTTACTGAGGTCCTAAGCAAGTCAGTGAGACCCTGTCTCTAAATAAAATATTAAAAAGGGCTGGGGATATAGCTCAGGTAAACTGCCACTGGGTTCAATCCCCAGTACCAGAAAAAAAGAAAAAAAAGATATGGTTGGGGGTGGGGCAGGGGGGTACATCTGTAATTCCAGAGGCTCAGGAGGCTAAGACAGGAGGATCCCAAGTTCAAGGCCAGCCTTGGAAGTGAGACCTTAAGCACTTGAGCAAGACCCAGTCTTGCAATAAAAAATAAAAAGGACTGGAGATGTAGCTCAGTAGTAAAAAGCCCCTTGGTTCAATCCCAGTACCAAACACACACCAGAAAAAGGTGGGGGAAGGGCCAGGGATGTAGCTCAGTGGTAGAGCACCCTGGGCTCAATGGCCAGGACCATGAAATAACTTCATAATTGAATAAACACATAATAAATGAATAAATAAAATTTTCATGATAGCCAGGCACAGTGTTATACACTGGTTAGTCCCACTTGGGAGGCTGAGGCAGGAGGAACGCTTAAGTCCAGGAGTTAGAGGGCAGCTTTGGCCTCCCTAACATAGTGAGACCTCCCATCTCAAAAGAAAAAAAAAAAAGAAAAAAATAAATAGTAAAAGTATTAAAAGAAATTAAAAAATTACTGTGGAAATTTTCAAATATATGCTCAAGTAGGCATAATAAACCCTTATCCCCCCATAAGACAGCTTCAATAATTACCAACTCACATCCAATCTCATTTCAACTCTATCTCCCCCTGGTTTTCCCTATTCCTGTGCTTTTGGGAAGCAAAGGCCTGATGTATCCTTTCATCCCGTTATCAGACTCAGGTGACTGACTTGTACCCTCGACCACCTGAAACTCAGATACTCCTTTCTATAACCTTTCTCCTTCCCGGGTGCCACATCTATCCCCACCATGTACCTGGCCCCCTCACAAACCTATTATTCCTACAAAACTGTCATGACTGATAAGAACTTGGGTTTGATGTCCTGGGAGGCCTGAGATGCATCTGCATTTTATCAGGCTCCGACATCTTCTGGGAAACAAGTGATGATCTGAGAAATGACACTGAAGCTTCCATCCCCGGAAGGCGCTGGAAGTGTCCAGCCACTTAGAGCCTGCCAAGCCCTTGACATCAAGTGTCAGCCCGACAGGGATCGACTGAGGTTCTCCTATTGGCGCTTCTCTTCCAGGGAAAGGGCACATGGGACAGAGAACACTAGAGGATTGTGTCCTCCCTCAGCTGCCAGCCGCAGGGGAGTCAGGGGTCTCCTCTCCCAGTGGATGTGCTACTGCAGGCTGGGTAGTCTGTGAGACTCAGGTCCATCCCCAAATCCTGTGCTGTGGAGAGAATCCAGGCTTTGGAGGCCAGGAGACCAGAGTCTAATCCTGCCCTCACCACGTACACCACCCAGCTTCAGTGTGCCTCAGGGTCTCTAACTGATTTGTAAAGTTAGGTCACAGTACCTACCTCCCAGTGATTGATGGGATGATATGAGATGCTACTGTACCCATTAGGATTTGTGTGTGTGTGTGTGTGTGTGTGTGTGTGTTGCTGGGGATTGAACCTAGGACCTTGTGCACACTAGGCAAGCATTGTACCTCTGGGCTATATCCCCAGCCCTTTTTTTTTTTTTTTATTTTTATACATTTTGAAATAGGCCTTGATGAATTGCCCAGGCTGGTCTTGAACTTGTGGTCCTCCTGCCTGTGTGTCCCGAGTATTCATTAGGATTCTTTTTGGATCCAGTGACAGAAAATCCAGCCCAAGATGTTTTTGAGTAATAGGGGAATTTGGGGCTCACCTTAACATGAAAACTCCCTGGGGCTGGCAGTAAGCGTCAGGGTCAGTGCCCTGGGTTCAACCAGGAGCACTCAGAAATACAAAACCACAATAAAGATCCTCCGTGGGTGGGTTCAGGGGTCACGTTAAACTCAGGCCGTAATTCTTTTCACTTCTTACTCTCTCTTTTGTCTTTTAACTTTTAGTCTTGGGTTGATGTGGTAACAGGATGACAGCATATAGCCCCTATATCCTTTCAGGGTTCACGGGAGGAGGGATTCTTTTCCTTGAAACAATCCTTGAGGCCAAGAAAAATGAGGTAAACTTAATTTGCTTTGGTTGGCATCACTGTATGTACGTGGACTGAGAGGGTAAGGGAAGGGGTAGTTCATTAGAAGGAATTCAGAGGGAGGGTTGGGCATGGGTAATGCTATGGTTTAAGTGTCCCCTTCAAAACGCATGTTGGGGGCTGGGGATGTAGCTCAGTTGGTAGAGCGCCTGCCTTGCAAGCACAAGGCCCTGGGTTCAATCCCCAGCACCACAAAAAAAAAAAAAAAAACCCCATGTTGGGGAAAAAATATATATATTATATACATAATATATATTTTATATATATTTATAAACATATATTTATGTTAAATATATATTTATATATTCATATATATATTATATATGTATATTTTTTAATGGTGTCAGGGATCGGACCCAGGGCCCTCTACATGCGAGGCATGTGCTCTACCACTGAGGTACACCCCCAGCTCCTACACGTAGAAATTTAATTGCCATTCTAACAGTATTGAGAGGTAGGAGCTCTTACTTAGATCATGAGTGCTCTGCCTCCTGAGTGGACTAATGCCATTATCAAGGGTGGATTCATTTATTGAAGGAGTAGGCTCCTCATAAAAGGATGAGTTCAGTTCGGTCTTCCTTCCTGTCTCCCTTGTACTCACTTGACCTCAGCAATGTCATGACACAGCCTGGAGGCAGAGACTGGTGCCATGCTGGACTTCCCAGCCCCCAGAATCAGGAGCCAAATAAACTGTTTGCAAATTACCCAGTTTGTGGTATTCTGTTGTAGCAGCAAAAACCAGACTAAGACAGTTACCAAGCTGAAGGCGAGTGGGAGGCTGAGGCAGGAGGACCACAAGTGCAAAGGCTCCTGGAGCAACTTAGTCAGATCCTGTTGCAAGAGGAAAAATAAACAAGGGCTGGGGAGGTAGCTCAGTGGTAGCGCGTCCCTGAGTTCCATCCAGTGCCAGGAATGAAGGTGAATAGGTAAAGTGACCAAACTGAAGATGCTTGCCATCTGGACTTGGTAAGTCTTTCAAGTACATTTTCGAAGCTTATAAAATAGTGATTCCCCTCTCCTAACTCATGGAGCACTTTGTATTCCATTTCAGATAAATTCTATGAATTTGACCTCATTGAGCTCATAACAGATTGATGAGACAGACAGGAGTGCAAGTATTAGCTTTCCACTTTACAGGTGGGGAAATCAAAGCACGGAGCTGCCACACAGCAGGGTAGTCTACTTTGCCTCCAATCACACAGACCTATAACTGGTTCAGAATTCCCTGGCAGATCCCATAGGACTGGAAACTGGGATGTACAGGGTAAGGGTTGCTGGAGGCCTGACACGGGGTTTGGATCAGCCACCAGGGCTTGCTCCTGAGTAAACAGTCTGGACTGGTCGCAGTTGGGCATGTCAAGGACCCATTGTTGATGCCCTGGCAGTTGGCAAGGGAAAGAACTCCTACACAGGCAGGACACTGTCACCTCAGGAGCACTCTCTCATGACTGAGTCCCTTTACCAAGCAGCTGGGTACAAGACTTGGTTTTCCTTGTTCCAGAAAAAAATGCTAATAAAAACAAAAAAAATAAATAAAAAATAAAAATAAAAGAGGGGAGGTAGGGCTAGCTTCTCCAAAGGCCACTTGGTTGCAGAGCCAAGAACCTCCTTTGCCAGAATGTAGAGGGGTACAGAATCCTGGTCAGATGGAGGTGGTTTGCCCAGACCTCACATCCTCTAAAGTGTCTTCCAAAAAACAACATCCCTCTTCCACATATAGGTTGGGAACCTGTTTAGGAAGAGGACAAAGCAACGGCAGAGAGCCCAAGTACCACCTTAATTACCACTACAGGTAGCTTGGAGGATGCAGCATATTGTGAGAACAAAATCAGCTTCCCAACTGAGCCTGGGAGAAGGAGGGAGCTGAAAAGATCATTCCAGAAAGCCTTCCCAAGTTCTCCAACCGGAGAGGTCTTTCCATGGAGTTGAAAAACAACACCCATGTTTAGGGAAAATCCTTGCTTGCTTATGAAAACCAGAAGCAGAAAAGACACAAGTGACCGTAACAAGTTATTCATCTCTCTGCCCATCCGTGCCTTCTTCATTAAACTGGGAACAATCACAGTACCTCCCTCCTAAGGAGGCAGCCAGGACTGGACGGGGTCATGGGCACACTGGCCCTGGCAGGCATCCGGACTCAGGAAGGGCTGGCTGTTTTTGTGTACAGTCCAGGTTCATGACAGGTGGCCTTGCTTTTCTCCCCAGCAGGACGCCCAGGGCCCCAGAGTCCTGCTGTGCTTGTGTATGGCTTTTTCTCTCCAGCTGTAAAAATTCATGAGAATGTGGGTGTGCGGTGGCCTTCCAGCTTCTTGGCTGCTTCCCAGGCTGTGTTCTCCCACTTGGGGGGTGCAGAGGGATGGCAGACATCCTTTTCACCATGGTGGGTGCCACCCCACCCCAACCCCCATGCCCTGTTCCAACAGAGCCTGGCTCAAAGTTCAAAGCCTAGGTGGCTTTGTTGAGTAATTCGGTGACACTGCCCGCCCGCCCGCCTGCCATGTAGGGTAAGTCTCACTCCCACACACCCATTTGCTGAGCATCTGTTGCCCTCTGTTTTGTGGTGTGGAGGCTGGGAACAGGCAGACTGCCCCAACTGACCGCAGGGGGGCTGTGCTTCCTTCCTTCCCCCCTGCTGCCCTGGGGCTCTGGGTCTTGCTCAGGGCCCCGCTGTAGGTTTCAGATCCGCTCCCAGGCCTGTTGGCGCTGACTACATCTGGATTCACACCAACCTCTTCCTCCTGGGGGTTCAGAGTGTTCTTGGAAGATAGCCTGGGAAGGGAAAGGCCTTCCCTAGCACTCTGCATCCAGTGATTGGCTGACAGCATAGGTCTGAGCTGCCAAGAACTCTGGTGTCAGACAGACCTGAGTTCAAATCCCTGGGTGACCTTGGGCAAGCTGCTCCCTCCGCTTCAGTTTCCTCATCTGTAAAAAATGTGTCAGTAACAGGATCTGCCTCCCGGGACAATGGTGAGGATTCAAAGAGATACTAAACAGGCGCTCTCACCCCTCCATCTGGCCAGTGGGAAGTGCTTGAGAAATGGTAGCCCTTGGCCATCAGCTGGGGATGGCCTGCCTTCCCCAGGGTGTGCTCACTCAGTGGGAGGGAATACCATCTCCTTTTTCCCACCCCCTCCCATAGGAGACCTGTATCACAGTTATTCCCACACGACCAGACTGATTTGGTTCTAGGCAAACTTCTTTGGGGAGAGGAAGGATTCTTTCTCATTTGTCTTGGACCTCCCTGGCCTATGCTAGTGTGGTGCTGGCACTTCACAAGTGCTAAATGTTTGGGAAAAGGAGCAGCAGAATGCCTGGCAGGCAGCATCTATTCCAGGGCTATTTTCTGAACTCTACCAGTTATTTCTGCCCCCTCTGTCTTCCCTCCCTCCCTCTTTCCCTTCCTTCCTTCTGACCTTCCTGTTTCAGGTCTTTCCTTCTTTTTCCTCAATGGAAACAGCTTCCTTCTTTCCTTGTCATATAATATCCTAGCTGCTAGAGCATCCCTTGAGAGCCCTTCACCCAGCCGAGAGCAGTGATTCCTCTTTCAAATTGAGTCTGTCCCCTGACTCATTCATTAAAATGCATAGGGCATGTGACCAAACTGCATAATGATTCTCTCATGAGGAAGGCTTGGAGGCAGGGAGATGCTGCCAACTGCAAAGGCAAATATTTCCCCCCAGCTGTGGATCAGGCTCATTGGCTGTCATGCCCTGGGAAGGCTGGGGGCTGCTGTTCATCTCCAGTAAATCCGCCAAGCCCTGGAGAGCTGCAGGCTGGCGCGGGCTGGAGTCTTGGAAGCTGTGTTGCTTTGGAGAGTCCGATCCATGACCTTTTCTCAACCTTCCTCCACCCCCACTTCATTTAGTTTTCCATTTATTAAATATATTTTTAAGCACACAATAAATGAATGCATTCTTTTTGTTGCTATTGTTTTGGTGCTATGGAGAATGCATTCTTACAAAAAAAAAAAATTCAAATGTAAATGAACACCCCCTTTGGTGACGCCTCAATGCTGCCATCCCTCTTGTTGTCATATAGCTTTCACCTTCCAAGGATCCTTGGGCTGCTCAGGGACAACCACCCTAGAAGGTGATTTGGGAACTTAAACACCCATTTGCCTTCCTGAAGTCCTTGGCCAGTTCTTGGCAAAACAGTGAACATTTATCTTGGATGCCTTCTTAGCTCCCTTCCTCTCAAGCCCTATGTCAGCATGTGTAAACCCCAACAACCCACGCATACATGCCCATAGTCCCATTCCTGCAAAAGAGCCCTGCAGTTAGTTGCCAGGCATGGTGATGCAGGCCTATAATCCCAAAGGCTCTGGAGGCTGAGACAGGAGGATTGCAAATTTGAGGCCAGCCTCAGCAATATTTTAGTGTGGACCTAAGTAAGGTAGTGAGACCCTGTCTGCACATTTAAAAAATGAAAAAAAGACAGGGGATGTGGCTCAGTGGTTAAGTACCCCTGGGCTCAATCCCTGATACCAAAACAAAAAAAGAAAGAAAGAAAGAAAGAAGAAAGAAAGAAAAAGAAAAAGCCCTACACAAGGACAATTGATCTACCCCAAGTCACAACCCCAGCCCTTTTAATTTTATTATTTATTTATTTTTAAATACTGGGGATTTAACCCAGGGGTGCTTTACCACTGCACCATATCCTCAGCCCCCCTTTTTTCTTTATTTTGAGTCAGGGTCTCACTAACTTGCTTAGGGTCTCGCTAAGTTGCTTAGGCTGGCTTTGAACTCTACATCCTCCTGTCTCAGCCTCCCAGGTCACTGAGATTACAGGTGTGCACCCAGTCGGCAGCATCTTTTTTTTTTTTTTTTTTTTTT
>JAJEJO010004738.1:0-13723 GCA_020662805.1 Glaucomys volans
ACTTTTTGTTTTATCAATTTTTTGAATAGTTTCTTTTGTTTCAATTTCATTGATTTCAGCTCTAATTTTAATTATTTACTGTATTCTACTAGTTTTGGTGTTGTTCTGTTCTTCTTTTTCTAGGGCTTTAAGATGTAATGTTAGATCATTTAGTTGTTGACTTTTTATTCTTCTCTTGAATGCACTCAATGAAATGAATTTTCCTCTAGTACTGCTTTCATAGTGTCCCAGAGATTTTGATATGCTGTATTGTCATTCTCATTTACCTCTAAGAATTATTTTATCTCCTCCCTGATATTTTCTGTTATCCATGCTTCATTCACTAGCATATTATTTAGTCTCCAGGTGCTGGAGTAGTTTCTGCTTTTTATTTTGTCATGGATTTCTAAATTCATTCCATTATGATCTGATAGAATACAAGGTAGTATCTATATGTTTTTGCATTTAGTAAGGGCAGCTTTGTGGAACAATATATGGTCTGTTTTAGAGAAGGACTCATGTACTGCTGAGAAGAAAGTGTATTCACTCATTGATGGATGGGATATTCTATATATGTCTGTTAAGTCTAAGTTATTGATTATGTTATTGAGTTCTATGACTTCTTTGTTTAGTTTTTGTTTGGAAGATCTATACAGTTGTGACAGTGGTATGTTAAAGTCACCCAGAATCTTTGTGTTGTGGTCTATTTGATACCTGGAATTGAGAAGGATATGTTTGATGTATGTGGATGTGCCATTGTTTGGGGCATAAATATTTATGATCATTATGTCTTCCTGATTTATGGTTCAATGCAGAGTCACTGAGCCTCAGTTTGCTAACAGAGGAATCTTGTGTCTTCAAGAAACAGACCTGCCTGCGTATCTCATATTTAGTCACTGAGACGTGAAGGAACAAAGGTCTTGGCACAAGCACAGTAACAGGTTTCAGAGCACAGTTACTGGGACCCTTGGATGATTAAGCTTCTGGTACTTGGAGATCTCTGAAGTATATTCTTTTATTTGTTTATTTTTTAATTTAATTTTGATTCACTGAACACAAATGGAGTACAGCTATTGTTTCTCTGGTTGTACACAAAGCAGAGTCACACCATCTGTGCATTCATACATGTACACAGGGCAATGATGTCTGTCTCATTCTGTTATTATTCTTGCCCCCCACCCTGACCCCACCTCTCCATTCCCTCTATGCAATCTACCCTTCCTCCATTCTTGCCTCCCTTCCACCCCACATTATGCATCACCATTCACTTATCAGAGAGATCATTCAGCCTTTGGACTTTGGGGATTGGCTAATCTTACTTAGCATAATAGTCTCCAACATCATCCATTTACCTGCAAATGCCATAATTTTATTCATCGTTATGACTAATATTCCTTTGTGTATATATACCACAGTTTCTTTATCCATTCATCTATTAAAAGGCATCAGGTTGGTTCCACAATCTAGCTATTGTGAATTGGGCAGCTATGAACATTGATGTGGCTGCATCACTGTAGTAATCTGATTTTAAGTCCCTTGGGTATAGGCCAAGGAGTGGGATAGCGGGGTCAAATGGTGAATCCATTCCAAGTTTTCTAAGGAATCTCCACACTGCAAGAGTGGCTGCACCAACTTGCAATCCCACCAGCAATGTATGAGTGTACCCTTTTCTCCACATCCTCGCCAACACCTGTTGTTGCCTGTATTCTTAATAAAAGACATTCTAATCGGGGTAAGATGAAATCTTAAAGTGGTTTTGATTTGCATTTCTCTTATAACTAGGGATGTTGAACATTTTTTCATAAAACTGTTGATTGCTTGTAGATCTTCTTCTGTAAAGTGCCTGTTCATTTCCTTGGCCCATTTATTGATTGGGTTATTAGTGTTCTTGGTGTAAAGATTTTTGAGTACTTTGTAGATTCTGGAGATTAGTGTTCTATCTGAAGTGTGTGTGACAAAGACTTTCTCCCACTCTGAAGGCTCTCTCTTCACATTGCTGATTGTTTCTTTGCTGAGAAAAAACTTTTTCATTTGACTCTATCCCAATCATTGATTCCTGCTTTTATTTCTTGTGCTTTGGGAGTCATGTTAAGGAAATCTGGTCCTAGGCCAACATGATGGAGATTTGGACCTATTTTCTCTTCTATTAGGTGCAGGGTCTCTGGTCTAATTCCTAGGTCCTTGATCCATTTTGAGTTGAGTTTTGTACAGGGTGAGAGATTTGGGTTTAGTTTCATTTTGCTACATATGGATTTCCAGTTTTCCCAGCACCATTTGTTGAAGAGGCCATCTTTTCTCCATTGTATGTTTTTGCCTCCTTTGTTAAGTATGAGATACCTGTATTTCTGTGGGGTTGTCTCTGCATCCTCTCTTCTGTATCATTGATCTACTTTTCTATTTTGGTGTCAATACCATGCTATTTTTGTTACTATTGCTTTGTAATATAATTGAAGGTTCGGTATTGTGATACCCCCCTGCTTCGGTCTTCTTGCTAAGAATTGCTTTAGCTATTCTGGATCTCTTATTCCTCCAAATGAATTTCATGATTGCTTGCTCTATTTCTATGAGGTCTGTAATTGATATTTTAATTGGAATTGCATTGAATTTGTATAGTGCTTTTGGTAGTAGGGCCATTTTGACAATATTATTCTGCCTATCCAAGAACATGGGAGATCTTTCCATCTTCTCAGACTTTCTTTAAATACTTCCTTTACTGTTCTGTAGTTCTCAGTGTAGAGGTCTTTCACATCTTTTGTTAGATTGATTCCCAAGTATTTTAATTTTTTGAGGCTATTGTGAATGGTATAGTTTTCCTAATTTCTCTCTCAGAGGATGCATCAGTTACGAATAAAAAAGCATTAGATTTATGAGCATTAATTTTATAACCTGTTACTTTACTGAATTCATTTATGAGTTCCAGAAGTTTTCTGGTGGAATTTTTAGGGTCTTCTAAACAGAGAATCATGTCATCAGCAAGTAGGGATAGTTCGAGCTCTTCTTTTCCTATTCGTATTCCTCTAATTTCTTTGGTCTGTCTAATTGCTCTTGATTGTTTCATTTGCTGCAAAGATGCTTTATAGTTTGACACCATCCCATTTATTGATACTTGATTTTACTTCTTGGGCTTTAGGAATCTTGTTGAGGAAGTTTGTTCCTAGGCTGACATGATGGAGAGTTGGGTCTACATTTTCTTCTAGTAGGCATAGGGTCTCTGGTCTAACGGCTAGGTCCTTGATCCGCTTTGAGTGTTTTTTTTGCAGGGTGAGAAAAAGGGGTTAAATTTCATTCTACTACATACAGATTTCCAGTTTATCCAGCACCATTTGTTGAAGAGGCTACCTTTTCTGCAACATATGTATGTTTTTGATGCCTTTGTCTAGTATGAGATAACTATTTATGTGGGTTTATTTCTGTGTTTTCTATTTTGTATCACTGTTCTTAATGGTTGTTTTTGTGCCAACACCATTCTTTTTTTGTTACTATAGCTTTGTATTATAATTTAAGTCTGGCATTGTGATGCCTCCTGCTTCACTTTTCTCACTAAGAATTGCTTTGTCTATTCTGTGCCTTTTATTTTTCTAAATGAATTTCATGACTGCTTTTTCTATTTCTTTGAAGAACATCATTGGAATTTTAATAGAAATTGCATAGCACACCAGCCTACCTGTGCTCCTGCCTGGTCATTGCCTGATTGTGGTTTGGGCATAGCACCAGCCTGATATAGAAGTGAGGAGAGCAACCCTGGCTTACTTCCCACAGCTGAGACTGAGGAAGCACACAGTGCCTTGCAGGACAATATGGAAACCTTTACAGTGAAAAATTACAAACTCTGACACAGTGCTGTTCAACTCATACAATGCCAAAAGAATAACAACTCTGACATAAAGCATGGGCAGTAAAGTGTTCTGTATGTCTGGATATATTTCTGTATTGTATTTACCTCAGGATATGTGACCTCCAATAGGACTTTGAAATAATTTGGATAGCCACTATTATGCCTGGAACAGCTAAACAACAATGAGAAACTTGCTCAAGAGAAATTGGAGAACCTCAGTATCTAGAAGATACGAAGAAAGTCACCCAAATATTCACACACAGTGTTTATGAGACCACAAGCTTGGTTTTTCTGGCTTTAATACTTGGGAAATGGATTGTGGGTCACAGGTAAGCTGCTCCTCCCAGCCTGCCTTCTCCACCCCTCAGCTGTGACTCCAGACAGACACTAGGTGGCACCCACACTTCTGCTCTCAGCAGCTGTCCCCTCCAGTGTTTCCAGGACATGGGCAGGAAGACACACAGACTCAAATCCCAAAGCTGCCTCCTCATGCAGATTCTATTCCCCAGCAGTTCCTCATATGCAGTGTGTGGACCATCCCTGACAGTTCTGGGGCCCAGCCATGGGTGGAGGGATCCCTGTCTTTGCACTAGTGTCTGGTCCTCAAGCCCAGCACCTTCAACCCTACCCAGAAGATCAGGGAACCTCACTGGGTCTGTCTTCTGGATTCACAGTCCTGGTTCCAGTGCAATTGTCCCCCACCCCCCACTTACCATAGTCCCTTCAGCTCTCTCTGCTCATATACTTTGCTTGAGTGGCTGTTCCTGGAGAATCTATGCCTGGGACATTCCATGGGGTACAGGTACACAGACACACAAGGCTAAGAACCAGTCCTTGCAAGCAGCCATGGTTGCCCTGATTTTCAGTGTCATTCCCCAAACTCTGCCCAGGCATAAACCCCTAAGATCAACTTTGGGGATCAGCACTACCCCCAATATGCTATTACACCATGGACATCAGTGGGATCTGGGAGCATAGACTTGCTTCCAGATCTGATACCTGTCTTTGTGGCAATGAGCGTCTGCTACAAAAGTAGAGGGACTCCATGCACCAGAAAGTACCATGAGGCAAGCTTGGACCTAAATACATGTGAAGTCCCTAATAGAAGCACCTCCACAGATACCAGGGGACACAGATGAAGAGGAAACCTGTGCAAGGAGCCACTGCTGTTTCTACTTTTGGTGCTAACCACAAAGGCTGCCCCAGTGGAAATACCCAAGTTCAACTCTAGGGACCAGCACCACCCTAAGAAAGGCCACCTCCAGAGATCCAGGAGCATATACTTGCCCCCTATATCTGATATCTCCATTTGGGGGCAATGGACATACGTTCCCAAAGAAGAGGGTCCCCAAGCAATAGATACTATGGGGCAAACTTGTCCCTGAACAACTGCATAGGCTGAGAAACACCCTGCAACCAGAGCAGCTCCATGGTGACTAATGGACAAAGGGCAATCTTGTGATTGAAGCCAGGGTGCCCTCCTTTTACTGCCCTCCCCAAAGGGCTACCCAAGCAGAAAGCCCCAAGTCCACCTTGGAGTATCAGCACCACTTCTAGCTGCACGTCTGTGTCAGCCTCTCACTCTTGCAGCTCTGCTTCTCACAGGGGAACAGTAAAGAAAATCCTTGCCTTTAGAACCTCCTCATACATCCAGGGCTCTGCTGGATCAGCCACCAGACCATTCAGGGCAGGACCCACTCCTGTGAGGTCCAAGAGGAAAAGGTTGCCCTAAGACAACATTTACCTTCTTCTTCATAGGACCTGGTATAAGCCCTGTTTAGAAGCATCACACAGGTTGTTCCCTGACCTCTGTGATTTTGAGGCAAACTGGAGGCTCAGAGACACAACATTTCATTCCCACCCACTTCCTGGCAAATTTTCTCTCAGTTGGAGGCTGTCATCTTATTTGGGCTCAGTGTTCAGAGTTCTCACTGCTATAGACAGAGGCCCTAAGACTGGCTCTTCTATTGTTCTTGTTTGAGCTCTTTGGAGCTCTTTGGGCTTAGATCACTTGCTTGAATGTGGCAAAGTGGAAATTGATAGGTTTGTGGTATTAGAGAATGAGATGAGAAGGACACAGAGGAATCAGGTATTGGTGGGCGGGGTGGAGGGGGGGACTCTGTTGTCATTTGTACTATAGGAAATGCTGGAAGCTCCCAAGGGAGGATTTTTATTGCAGCAGAGCATGTGTGGTGTACCCTCTGTTTACTCCTATTATGGGAAGGGAAGTACCTATCAGGTGTTGGGTGTTTCCTCGGTTTAATTGCTGTTGGCATGTTCCTTGAAATCATTTCTGCTACTGTCTCTTCCAGTTGTGGTGATGAACCTGGAGACTTTTATCCTCTGCTCACACACTGGTGCAGCTCATCATGACTCAGGGAGACTCAGGGACCAGGATCACAGCTGACCCTCTGTGGCACCTCCAGTACTTTTGGCCATATGTGACCTTACAGGGTATGGGTACAACTGAGGCTGAGGCCCCTTGTAGTTGCAGCATCCACAATGGTTGTGATCTCTCACCACTGTTGCTGTGTGGTGAGGGTCCAGGATGGAACTTTAGATCCGAACCAGCCAAACTAACTTGGGGATGGGTGGTTGGCTGGGGGGCATTATCCCTCACATTCCTTCATTTGCAGTATACATCAAGAATTGAGCAGGATTGGGTCATGGCAGGAGCCATGTGCAATTCTTTGTGCTGGGCCAGAAGCATAGCCCAGCAGAACAGGAAGCACCCAGCATGAAGAAAGTGCTACACTTGGTCTGCAGCCACACAAAAGGGGAAAAAGTTAAAAATCAGTTTAACTAAAGTAAAAATCAAGACTAGCAACACCACTACCAGAAAAAAATGGGGAAATATGGAGTGAAATACAAAGTTAAAACTTAAGCTAATAAAAATTTTTAAAGGAAAAAAGATAGCAGGAGGAGAGAAAAGACATAAAAGAAGGAGAAAGAAAAGAAAGACAAACTTTGACAACTAACAAGGGGAGAAAAGAGGCAATAGGGAATGTAAGAAATAACTCGGGAAAAAGTGGGAAATAAAGTTACAAGAAATGAAGAAAAGAAATAAGACATAAAAATTAAATATTAGGAAGAAGAGAAAAGGGAGGAGGAATAAATAAACACAAAACAGCAACAACAAAAGACCATTACTACCACAAAACAGATTCCTTGTGGCTAAGGTGCTCAATGAGAGGGTGAATTGGATGTTTGCAACTGAGCCTAGTCAAAGCTTCTCTCCATGACTTCATAGGGTGAACACAACTTGACCCACCCCCATTTTTTCCTGGGGAGTACTCATTAGGTGACTCCCAGGAATGAATTGTGGCTGAAGGCAGCTGGGATACCACTTTCTGTTTTGCACACAAGAAAGAATTGGGAAGGGTGCAGAACTGCTCAGATAAAGATTTTCTCTGAGGCCATTTGGGCAAGGCATCCTAGCAGCAGGGTGCACACCATGGCTGGAATATGTCAGTGAGGTATTGCAAAAAGTGTAACTTCCCAGTTAGTTTCTCTGGAGCAGCCTCTGCTGTGCACTCTAAGGGTTGGGGTAATGCCAGCTCTGTGGAGAGAGCCACAGAGCCTCAAAAATCAGTGCTTGGGCTGGGGAGGATAGCATCAGGTTTCACACCACATACCACCACCAGTTTGCCACTGCATAGGACTCTTAGTGAGTAGGCATCATATTCTCTCCCTCCAGGGTAGAACTGAATCTCAGGGATGCCATCTATTGAGATGATGCAATGATATTTCTGTGGGGTCCCAGAGGCAGAAATGCAGAAAATGCAATGGGCTTTGAATTTATAGGAGTAAGTTCAGACAACAGAGCCCTTCTTAAGATGGCTCCCACTTATGGTATCATGGGAATATGCAACAAGGGCACAGAAATTCTCCAGAGTCAGTTCACCATGCACATCCCAGGTCTATCATATGTTTAGACTACATTGCTGCAGACTACTAATTCCTCTGTCTGTGGTGTTCACTGGGACTCTCCATCTTTTGTCTACTGGGACTCTCCCTCTTTCACCTCTGCCCCTGCTGGTGAGGCACTCCCCTGACCTTGCTGCTCTTCCCTGTGATCAATGCTGGGTGTTCTCTTTCGTAATTCACTGCATGGTATGATGTCTCTGGGTTTTCAAGTCTGTGCCTGTCCTCTATTGAACTCCAGCATTCCCCAATGGCCACCCACCTCCATAAGCAACTACACTCCAGTTGTTTGGATTCATTTTCTGAACATGCAGGCAAGTACCAGGTGCCTCTAATCCACAAGTTTTACCCTCTCACCTGAATTTGATTTCACTACATTTTTCCCTGGATATTTGGGAGAATATGAAAAGAGAGCTCAAGTATTGGGCATTCAGGAATTGAGTTCATCTTCCCCACTAGAAACTAAATCCTCAGTGTCATTTTACTATTGAGAGATTTGGGTTTGTCAAAATTGATTATATTCACCAAGGCCCTCATTGTGGGCCAGATATGTTAACAAATTTGCCAGACCAAACCTCAAAGGATGAGGATGGCTGTAAGCAGTAAAAAGGTGACCCAAACATGCCAACTCTGTGCCTATAATAGCGTGAAAACAAAATAGCCACCAAGAATTGTGGGGCCTGATGTCACAGACCACATGCTTTTGAAGTGGAATCCACCTAAATGCCCTAGACTGCTGGAGTTCAATAGAGGGCACAGACCTGAAAAATCCAGAGATGTTCCACCATGCAGTGAATTATGAAAGAGAGCATTTAAAAAAATGACTAGCTTTCAGTGACACTATCTCTAGTTAAGTTGAGGCATATCCTTCAGGAAAGAGAAAGGTCTCAGAAGTGCCTTGAGACTTACAGACTTCAGACAGTATTACCATGTCTCATATACATGACTACATGCAGGTAATTCTAGACCTGTCTTTGTCTCCAAATTCAACAGCTCAGTAAATCTTGAGTTCTCTGGAGAATTTTTTTGGGGGTAAGAATAATAACAGAATGAGACAGACATCATTGCCCTGTGTACCTGTATGAATGCACAGTTGGTGTGACTCTACTTTGTGTACAACCAGAGAAACAATAGCTGCACTCCATTTGTGTACAATAAATCAAAATTAAATAAATTTTAAAAAAGATGCTTTGATACCTCAATGGACAGGGAAGACAGAAATGATAAACAAAACCCTAAAATAACTCTAGCAAAACTATGTCAGCAAAATCGTCTGACACAGGGAAAGATATTGCCAACTGCCCTTCTCCACATAAGGATGGACCTCAGAAGTGCATTGCAATTGAACTATCATGAGGTTTTATACGGGAGACCCTTTCAGATATCTCTAAGGGGGATGTTTTCTCCACATTGAAAATATGAAGTAAACATCAAACATTCTGTACAGCAGCTTACATTATAACTTCAAACCCTAACCCTAACCCTAACCCTAGGACCTGACCCTGTCCTCAGGACCCTTCACATTTTTCCCAACCAGGAAATTCAGAACTGTGAAGACATGGGGAAACCACGCATCAGAGGAGCAACTCATGGAAAAGTGGACAGGCCCTTGTGATATACTCCTAATTGCTTAGATGTTGCTAGATCTTACAGGTGTTAAACCATAGCTTCACCACCAGACAATGACTCCTGTCATCATACTGGGTACTCACATCACCTGGGTGTTTGGCACCCCTCTAGAGAGCCTCAAATATGTCTTCAGTTGGTAAGTCCAGAAGGGACATCTAAACTAATTATGTTATATTATTGGTCCTCTTTACCTTCTCTATTCTTTTACAAGCCACAATCACATTGACTCTGACTCATCTACTGATTAGGCTCTCACAGTTTCTTGCCTTCACCTTAAATTTTAGAGCTGGGAATGTGGAGAGTTCTATCTCTTGGCCATTGGTGGGCTGATGTGGAAAATTAGGCAGCGAATCTAAATCCACAGGAGCAATTTTCTAATTGTCTCAAGAGATGGAGAGTTTGTATTTTCCCATTCCTAGTGGAAAATACTGCTTCCCCATTCTAAGAAGGAAAGTATTCATGTTTTCAAAATCAAGGCTGAGACCAGACAACAAGTTTTTGCTTTAGTACAAGAAGAGGTTCATGCCACTTAGGGCAAAGGCTGTGGGTATGTGATAGAGTTGGATGAATAACTACATGACAAGCTCAATGAGATGATTTTTGCCTAATAAATTGATGCACTAAATTACTTTTGTGGGATTTTCCAGGGAATAGATCAAACTCCCCAATAGATGTGGTATGCAACCGTTACTCCAAATGAGTCTGTGTGCCTTAGCCTATGGATTCATTGCCAAAAATGGGAATTTCCACTGTGGTAGCTTATTGAAAACATTTCTTGAGTTTAAGTCATGGTGGCCAAGGATCTAGTGCATCCATTGGAAGAATAAAGGGAAGACTCTTTCTTGCTGTTGGAGCTGTTACTGTCACCTACCTTCCTGACCAGCAGTGCGCTGTACCATCCCTCACATCTACCAGGGATCTCCAGACCATATGTTTAGTTTTTTCTAATGAAGCCACTTCTTTTTTTAAGCTTCCTGATGTTAATAAGTCTTATTCCAATCACCTATATGGACATCTCACCCAGTGAATAAAGGCCTGGCACCAGAATACCTGGACCAGGAAGAACAAAAACAGAAAACTCACGTTTCTTCTGTAACCTAGGAAAGCATTCATTTTAGGATGTGGCATCCTGCTTTGAAAAAGGAAGAGGAAGTGTTGAGTACATCTCTTCCTTCTTTTACGAATAGGGATGGCAGGAGTCTATATTTTCCATGTGAACATGCAAAGCTCATCAGATTTTAGTTCTAAAGAATCACTCAAATGCTTCCAATTTGTGGGCCAATATACATGTATGGAGTTTTGCAGTCATCACACTCATCCTCACAGCCCTCCAAGAGTAGAACAAACTGAAAATGACTACTCTTCTCAGTCCCATCAGAGGATTGAGGTCAAAGTGTCAACCATAGCTCCCAAAATTGGAGTGGCTGGAAAATCCAGACATCAATTTAACCAAGCAGGGAAGTCTGCTGGAGCATGTTGTTGGGTAGGAAAACTGACATTGTCATTGGAATGACTGGAGGTGCAGTGTTGTCAAGCTGAACAACTAAAAGGCCCCAAGGGAAGAACCAGTCTTGTGGACCTCCTCGTACTTTCATGCATTTACCTTCAGTTACCCTCCAACTTTTCAGGATGAAGATCAGAGAAAGGTAACCTCATGCTTCCAGTGGGGAAAGAAAAAAATGGAAGCATCAGGATCTGTGTCCACCTGGCTCCATTCTCCTTTTTATGAAAAGAACATATGCCCACAGCAGAAACCACCTGAGCAGAGAAAAACTAGCTTGGATTGTAATAGAGTCTCCTTGGGCTGGGGAATGGGAAGGATCCAAATCTAGCCCCCTCTAGCCTTTCACCTGAAAGAAGGGAAATATCTAACTCCAGTTCCCTTTGTACTTCTTGTCATACCTGAGAAGGAGGAATGAGAAGAACTTGTGGAAGTCACAGTCCAGGGTCTCAGGCTCACTCATTGACTAGTCACAGAATGAAAGGAGGTATCCCTCCCTCCACACCTCACCATGCAACCCCAGAGCCTCCATATACTAACAACTGGTTTAAACAGAAGGAATGGGAAGTGTCAGTATGAAAAGGAAATCCCTATGGGAAAACTAAAGTCACAACTAAATTAAAAGAAATATACTACAAGTTAACACACCCAAATTCTGAATCAGAAAAATAAAAAAAAATCACACTAAAGGCCTTTTTGCCTCACTGTTTTTTTCTCTGTATATCACACCCACATCTGGACTAACAGTGAAAAGCCATACTAAAAGAAATAAAAGCATCATTTGAAGGGACAGAGCTAGTGTCAAAACCATACTGAGATAAACAACAATGTGAGGATTTTCCAACTGAAAATTAAAGTAACTATGATTAACATGCTACATCTCTAATGGAGGAAGTAGGAGACATGCAAAATTAACAGAGAGAATATGTGGTTTGAAGAGATAGAGCAAGCCTTGGAACCACGTTCAGATGTGGCAGAGATATTGGCATTTTAAGATCAGGGATTTAAAATGGCAATGGTCACTATGTGCATGCACTAATGTGAAAGGTAGACAGCATGCAAGATCTGGTGAGGAGGCAGGGCAGTAGATACTCTCATAAGAACAAAAACATGAAGGTTAGATGCCAAGGCACTAATATGAGTGGGTATGGGAGACACACCCTATAATGGTGACAGCAAGGGTGACAATACCCTCAAGGCAACCTCCTCCCCTTACGTGACACTGCCTGACTCACTGCCTAGGATTGGCTAGTAGTAGTTCCGTGAACGTGATCAGCTTGTGCTTGCCCTATAGTCCTATGAGACTCTTGCCTGCGTGTACACCCCATGCCTTGCAGACCCTCAATCTGATTGGATCTCACTGCATCCTCACCCTACATAAAAGCTGTGTAACTTCCTTTAATAAACGAGATCCTGCTTTGACAGACCTCCCGGCTCTGGTGTGGTTCTTTGGCTGCCGACACTCATCATCCTTCTCCACCCCATATTCTCCTCCGGCGGGTCCTGAGGAGATACACCGAAACTTGTTGCTCGGCAGGGAGCAACAACTGGTGCCCCATGTGAGGAACCAAAATCGTCGACAGGCTAATCGGACCGTGGGTGAGTGTACTCCCATAAAATATGGGACAGTCCAATTCTAAAAATGACCCCTCCCTTGATTCCCTCCGAGTTCTCCTCAGAAGCAGGGGATTAGAGCTTTCGGATAGCCAAGCATTCCAAACTTGGAAGGTCCTCATTAAAACTGCCCCTTGGCTCCCGGAGGCCAACCTGTCTGACTGGGACACCTGGGATAGAATTGAGCAACTTCTCCATAAGGCCCAAGTTAATAGAGGAGAAATCCCCCCTCTCGGAGCTTTCCGCACCATCGCTGCTCTTAAAAGCTGTTTCCCGCCATGTCCTGCCCGACATACAGATAAAGATAAGGACCCCCGCAAGAGTATTAACTCTCAAGAGGATCATTCTAAGGCCCTCTTAAGTGAGGAGCAAAAGGAACTGTCGCAGGAGGCTGGGACAGGCCCCCCTCTCGATCCCTTTGATGCAACCCCATGGCTGCCTAGGGAGGAAACCACTAGGCCCTTAAAATGGCCCCCGCCTGAGGCCACTTCCTCTTTTAATACTTTCTGAGTTCCATCAGCCCCTCCCTCACCACATCTGGTGAGAACCTCTAGTGAAGGCCAGGGGCCCTCTTCCTCCTCCACCTCTGAGGCGTGTTACCTTTCTGCGGTGAACGTCAACCCGGGGGGTAACAGGCCTGTGGTTTGGTATCCATGGGAAGCACAAGATCTAAAGGAGCTGAAAAAGGCAGTCACTGAGGATGGTCCAAACTCCCCCTGGGCAGAAACAATCCTACAAGGCCTCATCCATCAGAACTGCACCACCCAAGATTGGAGAAACTTAACTAAGGCTGTCCTCCCAGGTCCTATGTATATTAAGTGGTGTGCTTTCTTTAATGATGAGTGCCATGCACAGGCTGAGAGGAATCAGGCCGCTAACCCTCCTATACCTATTACCTTTGGGATGCTTTCAGGATCTAGTGATCAATTCTCTACAGGCTTGTTAAAAGCAGCCATACCTGCCCCCTATCAGGAGCAAGTTCGTGAGATAGGTCTGGCCGCTTGGAGAAAGCTTGAGGAAGACCCCTCAGAGCCCCCAGTCTTAGGGATCACCCAGAAGGTGTCGGTGGACTTAGCCTCTTTCTTTTTCTTTTTTATTGAACACAAATGGAGTACAGCTATTGTTTCACTGGTTGTACACAAAGTAGAGTCACACCATCTGTGCGTTCATGCATTAACACAGGGCAATGGTATCTGTCACACACTCTGTTATTAATTTTACCCCCCACCCACCCCCACCCC
>JAJEJO010004738.1:18723-49182 GCA_020662805.1 Glaucomys volans
TTTGGTGCATAAATATTTATGATTGTTATGTCCTGTTGATTTATGCTACCTTTAAACAATATGAAATGTCCTTCTTTATCCCTTCTGATTATCTTTGGTTTGAAGTCTGCTTTGTCTGAAATGAGAATGGAAACACCAGCTTTTTTGCTCAGTCTGTGTGCATGGTATGCTTTTTCCCAACCTTTCACCTTTAGTCTGTGGGCATGTTTTTCTATGAGATGAGTCTCTTGAAGGCAGCATATCGTTGGGTCTTTCTTTTTAATCCAGTCTGCCAGTCTATGTCTTTTGATTGATGAGTTTAGGCCATTTACATTCAGGGTTATTATTGAGATATGACTTGTATTTCCTGTCATTTTAGCTTTTTTAGGGTTTTTAGCTTAACTTTGTTTCTCTTTTGATTGACTCTTTCTTTAGGGTAGTTCCTCCCCATGATGAATGAGATTGTTATTTTTCGTTTCTTCCTCTTCGAATATTTTGTTGAGAATGTTCTGTAGGGCAGGCTTTCTCTTTGTGAATTCTTTAAGCTTTTGTTTATCATGGAAGGATTTTATTTCATTATCAAATCTGAAGGTAAGTTTTGCTGGGTAGAAGATTCTTGGTTGGCATCCGTTTTCTTTGAGAGCTTGAAATATGTTGTTCCAGGCACTTCTTGCTTTTAGGGTCAGGGCTGAGAAATCTGCTGATATTCGTATCGGTTTCCCCCTGTAGGTAATCTGATTCTTTTCTCTCGCCGCCTTTAAAATTCTATTTTTGTTTTGTATGTTAGGCATTTTCATTATAATGTGCCTTGGTGTGAATCTGTTGTAATTCTGTGCATTTGGTGTCTTGTAAGCTTCTCGTAATTGATTTTCCATCTCATTCATCATATTAGGGAAATTTTCTGATAATATTTCCTTGAATAGGTTATTCATACCCTTGGTTTGTATCTCTGTGCCTTCCTCAATCCCGATTACTCTTAAATTTGGTCTTTTCTTGATGTCCCATATTTCTTGGAGGGTTCGTTCATGATTCCTAACCATCTTCTCTGTTTGTTCGGCTTTGTTTTCAAGATTAAATATTTTGTCTTCATTGTTTGAGGTTCTATCTTCCAAGTGATCTATTCTATTAATTATGCTTTCTATTGAGTTTTTAACTTGGTTTATTGTTTCCTTCATTTCCTTGTTTCCTTCAAGAATTTCTGTTTGTTTTTTTCTCAGAATTTCTATCTCTTTATTGAAGTAATTTTTTGCTTCCTGCAATTGCTCTATTAGCTGATTATTCATAGCCTGAATCTGCTCTCTCGTCACATCATTCTCTTCTCGGATCACTTTAATTATGAACATTCTGAACTCCCTTTCTGTCATTCCTTCTACCATGCTGTCTTTGGGTTCTCTTGATATATCATCTAGGTTTAATTGGGATACTTTCTTCCTGTGTTTTCTCATGGTGCTTGTGTATCTTCCCCTCTGTTGCTTGAGGGGTGTTTGATCAAGCAGTGTCCCAAGAAAGGTGCTGTCCCACTACCTCCAGGTTGGGAATGATCAATGCTTCTGGGCAGAGGCAGCCTAGTGTTGATAGACAATTAGATACAGCAAGGTGGTAGACTCCGGGCCTGGGTGTGGGCCTGGGCACTAGTTCAAGTTGGGTGGTGTCACAGAACTGTGCTCAGTGATGGAGACACTGGGCTTGAGAGCCCAGGCTGACCTGAACTCCTCGCTGGGGGTTCAGGCAGTGGCAGGTGGTTGCTCTCTCCTGGGGACACTGTAAGCTAGCGCCAAAGGCCCAAAGCTCCCTGCTGGATCACTCCAGACACTGCTGGCGGCCCCAGGAAGCTGGAAATGGACCCCCTCTGCCAGGGAAGCCGCCAAACTCAGAGCAGTTCCAACTCCCCGCCTGAGTCAGCGATCCCAGGGGCTTCGGGCCAACCTCTCCAGGTGCGGCTGGAGGGCCCAGGAAGCCTGAGATGGGCACTCTCTGCCAGGGAAGCTGCGGAAGTGGCGCAGAATAGTTTCCACTCCCCGCCAGAGACTGCGATCCCAGAGTTTCCCGGCTGGCGCTCCCCTGATGCAGCTGGAGGCCCCAGGAAGCTGGTAATGGGCCTTCTCTGCCAGTTTAGCCGCCAAAATGGCGTGGGGTAGTTCCAACTCCCCGCCAGGGTCTGCGATCCCAGAGTTTCCCGGCCAGATCTCCCCGAAAGCCGCTGGATGCCCCAGGTAGCCTGAGATGCTCGGTCTCTGCCTGGGAGGCCGCTGGCTGGTGCTGGAGCCGCGGCCAGTGACTCCAAAGCACTACTGGGGACCCGCACTCACTTGTTGGCTGGTGCAGACCCAGGTCGGTGGCTCCGAAGCAGCTGCAGGTTCTGGCACTTCCGGATGGTAGCTGCCCGCAGCGGGCTGAGCCCAGCCCGGCTGAGTTGGTTCTGGAGCGGCACCTGGGGACCCCTTATATGTGCTTTGAATATAAAATCTCGTTGAGAGTCATATTCCTGCTGTTTGAATCCTGAGCAAGTAGGAATCCACGGAGCAAGTAGGAATGCAGCCTTCCTCTAGTCTGCCATCTTGGTTCCAAATCGACTTAGCCTCTTTCATAGACAGGGTGGATAAAAGTTTACAAAGAAAGTTCTCTCCAGGCCCATTAAGAGATCAGTTTGTGAAAATGCTCGTATGGGAAGGCATGACCACCGATCATAAATTAGCCTGTGCTGGCTTGAAGGATCGGTCTATGGGATGATGGATCATTGCCACTAAAGATGTTGGCACCATGTCCCATGTGTGGAGCATGACCAATGCCATCTTGTTATGAATAAGTTGTTTTGCTTAGAGCAAGTGTTTACTTGAAGTGAAGTGTTTACATAGTATGCTAATGAGCTAACCCTAAGATGGAATAAGAGATATGGTGTGTTTACGTAGTATGCTAATGAGTGAACCCTAAGCTGGAGTAAGAGATTTAGAGTGTGCAGTGTCATGATAAGAGTGTTTACGTGATTTACCTATTGAAACTAATGGAAAGTAAACAAGCGTGGGGGTACGCCCCCTTAAGTGTATAAGAACCCCGGACGGTTGAAGGAGGCAGAGTATTTTCCACTGCTGTGTTGCTGGCCACTCTGCTCTCCAACAACTCTGCATCCGGAGGAACTGTGTGACCTGTGTGACCTGAGATGCATCAATAAACAGCCTTGTGCACCAGCTTGCTGTGGTGAGTCGTTTGTGTCTTCCTGGGAGGGCCCTGCTAGTTGCGACCTCATCCCAGAACGAACCAGAGGACCACATCGGAGGAGTCTACCGGCTGCTTGTGACAGTTGGCGTAGTTGGCAGGATCCTTGGGTCCGAGCCGCTGGAGAGGTACGCCATCCTGGATCCCGAAGAGTGAGCGCTCCTGCAGCACGCTGAACATCTGATCCAGGACATTGCTGAGTACGTGCACGAGATATGCGACTTATTGGAGGAGATACTGCACATCTTGAAGCCTGAGGCCCGGAGCCCGGTACCACCTGTGTACTCACTGATCACCCCGCCGGGGACCCCGGACTACTCGCCATCCTCGCCTGTAAGCCGTCCAACCACCCCAGGCAGCGTGAAGGACGACGAGGAGGACGAGAAGCCACCATTGCTGTTTCTCGCGCCTCCAGAGAACAACCAGATTCCAGTTGCGGTGGTCACTCTCCAGAGACGGTGCCCTGAGTGCTTGAGAGACCTGGAGGAAACCTACATCTTACCTTTCTGCAAGTACTGCCGGGTGTACTAAGGGGTGAGTGCTCCAGATATTCCGCCAGAACACCCTGCTTTGAGTCTGGGAAGTGACCGTGATCGTCCGGCACCCCCACGATCGGAGCGGTGGTGGGGGAACCCCTGACCAGAGAATAGCTCACGGTCGGACCCTTTGGCCAGATTATTGACTCAGGCTAGGAACGCATGTGTTGTTGTGAGTGGCTGAAAGAAAGAATCGGCGCAGCTCTCTGGGTGTCTATAGAGAAGGATTTAGACTCTCTCCCTCAGAAATTAGAAAGTGCTAAGTTCTTGCAGTGGGAAATTTTTGTTTGGAAATACCATTGCAAAGTGAATCTGTTAAGATGGATAAACAGACCGGTCTAAGAGGTTTATTGACAAAACTGCAGATAGGCAGGAATGATGACAAAAAGGAATTAAAACCTCAATCTCCATGGAGACAATGTGAACGTATAGTGCAGCAGAAATTACTGAAATATGATAGGGGGACTTCAGTTGAAATTAGTTTAGACTCCCCCGAAGTAGTGGAATCCATCTTAGCCCAGGCACATAAGATGGAAGTTCCAAGTATTCTATGTAAGGTTATAGATGACGTTGACCAGGACAGATTAAAAGGGAAGAGACTAGTTAGAGAGGCACTCCAGAAGTCGAAAAATCCATTTCTGATGGAAATAGCGGAAAAAGTCAGCTCCAACCCAGTCGCCACCCTAAAGATGTCAACCCTGATTAGAGGGGGATTTGGGGCCCCAGACCAGGTGGTGGAGACAAGGGAAATGGCAAGAGCAGAGTTGACACAGCTAAGGCAAGATTTTTCGCAGAAAGGGTTGTCGGATGCCGAATAACTGCTGAACATATGGCAGAAAGGGGCAGGAACCATTAAACTGTCGGCATCAGAAATGAGGACTGTGACACTTAATTTCAAACAACCCGCTGTCTAGGAGGAATGGCAACTATTATCGATGCATTACCGAATGACGAACATAGCATATTCGAATGGGTAGCTATGGCATGGAAGGTGGCATTCCCAGTACTAGATATAGGTCAGTTTGACTCAAGGGTTAATTGGAGGTCCCCCGAGGAAGGCTTGCGACTCCTGTGGAAATTAGGAGTACTATGTAAAGTGTACCACCCTGACTCGGGCATTCATTCCCTGCGGGTTCCCCTGTCAGCCGCCTTGCGGCGACTGATTTTAAGGGGAGCCCCTGAAGGATTAAGATATATGTTATCTGGAGTGATAGCAGGGATGCGTACCCTGTTGGATGTTTTTGAACATCTAAAGCAATGTAGGGACATGCAGCAAGACGCTAAGATGAGTTTCGGAGGACAAAAGTTGTATGAACCTATGCCAATAATGTTCGCAATTCAGCAAGAAGGCCGGCCGGGTACACCTCGACTGCCCGCCCGATACTCAAATATTAGAACACCTAGGGAGCCGAGAGCGCCACCTTGCAGGCTGCAAACCGGTAGAGGGTGGAGACCGCTACCCTGGCAAGGCCCCCAGAGAACTGGAGGGCCTTGGTCAAGATGCCCTCCCGGTCCAGAGTATCCAAAAAAACGGGATTCGCGGGCCCCCACCTGGCCAGCGGAGGGATTACCGTGAACCCCTGTAAAGGAATGGACTGGCCCAGACCAGGCCCGGATGACCGTCCTGGCCCTCCAGGAGGTATTAATGATAGAACAGGACAATCGACCCTTTATATGGTTAACAGGTCGATGTAAGTCATATGACTTTTCAGCATCTTTTCTAATAGATACCGGGAGCCAGGTTACAATTATAGATCAAGCCCTGGTTCCCCAAGCAAGGGGATTCGGAACTGCCCCAGTACTTATACAAGGAATCTCTGGCAATTCATTGCCCGGGTTCTATTATGATGTTTGTTTTTTGTGCTATGATAGAGAGCCCATTCCCGTAAAGGCTTTAATAGTGGATAATCCCCCGCACTGTGTGTTGGGGATGGACACAATTCTGAAACTGTTTGGAGAGTGGCTCCCATTAAAGAAATCAAAGGAGCCAAATTGGGGCAGAATGGAGTGTGCGGAAGCACAGCTCCTGATGGTAAAAATAGAACTGGTGGTATTGCCACTGATTCCCCCGACATTTACTGAGCAGTATCTGTTGAAAGGAGGTCATGAGGATATCACCAGGACCCTAAATTCCCTTTTAGAAAAGGGGATAGTAGAGAGAACGCAATCGTTCAATTATAATAGTCTTATTTGGCCGGTACGGAAGCCTAATGGACCTGGAGATTTACAGTAGATTATAGAAGAATCAATGAGGTATCACCCCAAATGCCGGGACAGTTACCAGATATTGAAGGCATTTTCCAAGATATTAAAGAATTTGGACCGAAGGTTTTTGTAGCAATAGACCTACAGGACATGTATTTCGCTATTCCTCTACACCCATCAAGTAGAGAAATTACCGCATTTACTTGGAACGTGTAGCAATATCAGTTTACTAGGGTACCACAAGGATATAGGAACAGTCCAATTATTGCCCATGGAGCTATTCAGGCTACTGTTCCATGGGACAAATTATCACATGGAGTTAAAGTATTTACATATGTAGACGATATTCTGATCTGTGCTCACTCAGTTGATGAAGTCATGGAAGCAAAGACTATGTTGTTAAGGGAACTAACTGCGGCTGGATGGTCGATTAACCCAGAAAAGGTGCAAGGACCATGCGAGTCAGTAAAATTTTTAGGGGTACTATGGTCCGCAGTTGGGCCTAGGGTTCCCGACCCAGTGTTACAGAAATTACAGCAGCTACAGGTGCCCAAGAACAAGTCAGAAGCACAGCACTTAGTTGGGATGTTTGGATATTGGAGGCTCCATATTCCCTACCTATAACTATTAATGGCACCTATCTATAATGTGACCAGGAAGGCCGCAGACTTCGTGTGGGGTCCCCCAGCAGGCATTTGACCTGGCGCTGTGCTATATTCTATTATATGCCAGCTGTATGTACCCCAACCTGGGGAGGCTATTGTAATAGACATCGTTTTTGTTAACGAGCATGGTATGTGGGGACTCTACACTAAGGTTTCTGGCCAGAGCAGACTGGTGGGATTCTATTGCAAACGTTTTCCATACTCACATGCTAGATATTCCCTGTTCGAGAAGTATGTATGGACCTTTTGTCAGGCGTTACAGTCATTGGGGTTTTCGTTATTGAACAAATGCGTTCTTGTACGCACCCCAATTCCCATTTTACCTTGGGTGAAAATGCCTGATGACCAGCTAAAAGGCTTGCCTATAGACCCTAAAGTGCTTCAATGGAAGTGGTACTTGCGTAATGCCCTACAAGATTCCTTTGTGCAATCGTCAGCTGTGATTGGATGACTAACGGAGGAACTGGCGGCTCTACCAACAGTGCCAGTTCCAATTCCCATTGAGGATGTGCCCTCCACGTCAATTGGCAAATGGGGTGCTTCTAGGGACCATATCAACACTTAGTTCATGGATGGGTCCTCCTCGGTGGTGAATGGTAAAACTCATTGGAAGGCCGCAGCCTACCGCCCCCGGGACAGATGTGTCCTAACAGACCAGGGGGTGGACAAATCGGCTCAGATTGCGGAACTTGTAGCAGTACGATTGGCCGTTCAAAAGTCATTAGATGAAGGACATAAACATGTCCATATTTTCTCTGATTCATGGTCAGTTTGCAATGGGATAGCCATATGGTCAGCCGCCTGGAAGAAATCGGATTTTACCATCAATGGTAAACCGGTATGGGGTCTGGACACATGGAAGTTCCTGGCTTCTGCTGGGGTAATGATATTTGTAATACATGCAGACGCCCATACTGGGAGAAATGATCCAGTGCATAAAAATAATGATGTGGTGGACAAACTGTCCAAAATTGCTGTAATTAGGCTTAAAAACACCAACCCGTGGACAGTAACCCCTGTAATGGACACCAAGTTGTGGTTATCCAGAAAGCCGGGTTGGAAGATGGTGCAGCCGGATTCGGCCACACCCACCATACATAGCGACGAGTTGAGGGAAATACATAAACACCTAGGGCATGTACACACGCACGGATTGTACCAGTGGTGCATAGATAGGAATTTGGCTACCACATGGAGACAATGTAAGGAGGCGGTTAGGCATTGTAAAGACTGTCCGAATGCCATCAGGAGGTTTAACAGAAACCCTCCATCACAGTTAGCGATGCCTCGCTATTTTAATCATTCAGTGCAGATTGATTTTACGGGGCCCTATAGGGGCAAATACTTATGTACTATGGTAGATTGTTGTACCAGCCTGGGACTAGCGACAGTCCATTCTAGACCAAATCAAATTGCTACTATACATACATTATGGTCATGGATGTCTCGGTACAGTGTCCCGATTATTATATCTTCAGATCAGGGCACACATTTTACCGGAAGGCTGGTACAGAAGCTAGCCTCTGTGATAGGAATCCAATGGGATTTCCATGTGGCTTACAATCCAACGGCTGCTGGATTTGTGGAACGTTTCAATGGGTTATTGAAAGCGAAATTGCAAATTTTGGATGATATGCCATTGCCCAAGGCGGTGCTCATTGCTACCTTCGAACTTAACTGCAGACCTCGGTTGCACCGGAAGTCGCCATTCAAAGAAGTTTTTCCTCTGGAGGTTGGTCCAATCGAGCTCATGACTGGGGATCCCCCATGCACCGCTGACAAGGTTTTGATTAAGAACAGGCAGGATTCATCCCTGGCTCCGGGAGGTATTGTGGCTTCCGATCCAGGGCAAACGTATTAGACAACTTCAAAGAAGGGGCATCTGCAGCTGACAAAGGTGAAGAACATATCACCTTTGTAATGATAAACATCAGGCGACTAGCATATTATGGGTGCACTGTGTGCTTAGGATATGTAGTGCTGTGGACAGTGCTACATTTTGGATGGTGTACTACTCAATGTACCAACGTCACCAATGTAGAATGGTCTGGGATACAGTGGTATAGACAAGAAGGAAGTGACTCAACTCAAATAACTTTTGGGTTTGGCTGGAATGCAAGGTGGCTAGGGAGATGCAGCTCGCTGGTAAATTACACTCTTTGTTTTAGAGCCCACCCATAATGGCTCCAAGAGCATTATTGTTGATGCTTGCCCTTTTGGTAGGCAGTAGTCAGGTCAGCAGGTAGCTGCTGCTTCTGCTCCTACTACCACTACTACTACTACATTCTGGTTTCAGAGATACAATTACTCTGCTGTGGCTCAAGCGAATGCTAAGAGCTGTGAAAGGATGTACATTAACCTGCATAATGCATCTGCACCTTTTCCATATTTCTATCGGAGTATGTTGTGGCTTAGTAATGAGACAGCTACTGTACAGTTGTTTTGGAACAAGTACGCCTTTTGTCTGAAAACATCTCGACTAATCCATCTGGAAGCATGCGAAGAATATTATAAAGCCAACGTCACAGGCATGTTTAGCCCAGTATGGCATGCTACTGTGGAGGACAGGCCTGTGGAAAGTAATATCCTGGAAGAAAATCCATTGCAGTGTCACCTGTTGGAAGTAGTACGAGAGAGTTGGGCCCATCAGCCTCAATACGTGTACTACTACTTGGAGATAAGACCAAGACAAGAAATGGTAAAGGTACAATTTGGAGAGACTGGCCGCAATGTCACGATCTATTGGGGGGAGGAAGTTCCTTCCTACTTTACATGTGAAAAAGCCACGAAATTTTCGGTAACAACGCAATCTATGTTGCTGTGGTCTACCGTGGGACCAGATCCTGATTATCGGGAATCTTATGACTATAACTATGATGATTATGATGAGGAAACTGAGGAACCTACAACTACCAGTAGTGCCACCAGTAATGCAACTACCATTCCTACCACTATTGTGCGCACCTTTGATGCCTGTAGGAGTCCTGAGGATATGTGCGAGCCTGCTTTCCAGTGGCCTCCAAGGGTGAGTGCACCGTATGGGAACTTTTGCCCGATCAACATGACTAAGCTTATCAAGGACCTGGGCTTGGACATTACTGTTGTTAATATCTGGAAGGACTCATACCCGGAGCTTATGCCCTGTTTGAACGAGACCAAAGAGTGCGCTGTGATATCGTGCATGGCAGATTATCCAAACCTTCCAATTTTGGGGCGGTTTGAGATGTTGAACGCACATAGGCCAGATCTAACAATAAGAAATGTATCATTCTTACCCGTGAATAAATGGTGGGACATCGTGGCTCTGGGGACTCAGACTTGGCGCGTGCCATTGGTCATGACCGACCCTTTACCGCAGCCGTTTCCATCGATGTTGCGAAGACCAAAGTTCCGATCCTCCCAGATGCCTGCAAAACGACGTTTGTATTGTTACTGCTCAGTGTTCACTGAGTTGGGGAACAATGTCACTGTGGGAAGAGCGTTTATGGGCTGGTTTTGCATTCCAGTCCTGGAAAACAACCTTTGGTCTTGCCTGGACTCGGTATGGCTGAAGGGTAGAGTGGAGCCGGTAAAGCTGACACAGTTCTACTGCACTAAGGCTGATGTGGAGAGGATGTTTAACATTTCGGCGGGATTTATGATGCACTCAGACTATGTGGTAATGACGAAGCTTCAGCAGCCCACAAATTTTGCGAATGCGAAGAAGGAACTTGAACTTTTGAATGAGTGGAGGACCAATACGAGTCTACAAGCTGTTAACTGGATATAGTACGGTAATTTTTCACGTGAACCATGTTGCGTCCGGGCCGTATCATTTGGAATAGGATGCACATATATCGGACCAATGCCTCAGGTATGTTTCCAAAAGTGACAAACCAGTCGATGAAACCATTGTGGTCATCTCATTCACTGCTGTATATGTGGTATAAGCCTATCAACATCTCTTTGCTCAGACCTTCACTGAACAACACGGTGTCAAATATACCCCATATGGACTTCCACGATTGGATTCCAGTTTTAAATTTGAGTGACCCTGAAATAGCTCAGGCAGCACACAACTTGTCCTTACCAACAGTTCCACCGAGACCGAGTGTGTCAGAGGTCAAGGATACTGCGGGCATACCTTATAGGGCACCCTGGCTATGGAAGCGATGCCACTGGGGCCCCTTTGGACAAAAGATTATCTATGGGATACATCGTACCATGCAGTATAACTATTCTGTATATGACACACTTCTGGACATACAGGTGAAGCAATACATCAATGTGACCTTCACTATCCAAAGTAGTAAGGAATATAGATTGACTCCGCCTTTGGGCATATTCAATTATTCCTACCCAACTATTGAGGAAGTTGCATTACAGGTGGATCAGAATCCTTATCTGTATGACCCATATATGAATACACCTGATGGCTGTGCAACTGACACTATTTATGATTCCATCTTGCATTATAATGTGAAGGCAGCAGATAACCATACACTGAAATGGTGGATGACGGCAGGAATGAACTTCACCGGCTGGAAGTACACGAGCATAATAGGGCAGTTGCCTTATTACTTGTACTTGTTGCTTCCAGGGATAGACCATAGGTGGTATACCTATGATATCATATCACACAATATTTCAAGGAATCACACAGATTTGGTGGACAATTATGACTGCTGGCACTATGTCTATGAGTACAAGATGACCCATAAAGACTGTTATTGTTCGACTGGTCTGCAACCTTGCCTAATTCACAGAGGAGGTTTCAATGAAACACACTCTTGGATAACAGCACATTTTCCCAGAGCAGTGCTTTTCCCTCCTGCAGACAAGTCAGTTACTTATCCTGCACCTGGATATCTGCCATTGTTATACCAACCGGTGAGGATGTTGGTAAACCCAGTCACTCAGCTGATACAGCTACGGCTGGACCTGTGTGTGGTATCGAGTAGCGATTTGGTTGTCTGTGGAGGTGAGACTCCATTTCTGTATCCAAATCTTTATTATAACCTGCATGGCGGTGGGAGTCTCTGCCATCCGTTGCAAGCAGCAGCGATAGGAGCTTTCCTGGTAGGAGCAGCGATTGGTGCATTGATTGCAGGGGCCATGGCAGAGGAGCTTCATGTTTGGATTGATTCTTTAGAACATATGAATGAAGCACAAACGAGGGTGATTCATGGAATATCCAACAATTTACATGCTACGGCTACCCTGTTGGACAAGATGCACATCGAGCAAGAAATTCTGTCCAGGGAAGTGAAGACTTTGTATGCTACGCTGGATTCTACCACAGTGGCAATGAATAAGGAATTGCAGCAGTTAAAGCAACAACAAGAGTGTCATCATGTGGAGGCGCTTTTGCACTCAGCGTTAGAAGATTTGCGCACAATATTCACTACTGGAATTGGGTGAGAAACAATGTCCATAATAACCATCTTGGATCCCTCTAAGGAATCGTACTGTGACTCTGGTTCTTGTTTGCTCCACCTCTGGGAAATATCAACTTCGGTAGCTTTGGTGGTCTACCACACTATGGCCATTCCTAAGTATGTGGGTAATACCTGGCTGGTGCCATACGATAAGGTATACTGGTCGGAGTGGAATGGCACATCATGGTATTTTCCGGAGGAGGGCACGTACGAAATTGGGAAAAACACTCTGCTTTCTTTCCACTATGCGCCCTTGACAATGGTAACCTCTAAAGTTGCCTTGTATGGTCTGATGTCAAGAGCTGTGGACCTGGGAAACTACAGGATTCTAACTTGTCATAGGACGGAGTACAAAGTGATCCATTGGCAGAATGCAACCTTTTATGACTCCATCACATTGGCCGCTGGATGCCATATTCATGACAACGTGATAATGGTCAACCACACGGGTAGGCCTCGGGGTGGAGTAGTCACTATGCAGGTGACATACATCTCCAACCATACCTTTGGACTGAATGCTTTTTTCTGCTCACCTACAGTGGAGTCTGAAGCATTTAAGGAAGTGCAGTGAAGCATAGTGAATATGAGGCATATGTTCCAGCAGAATGAGAAGGTGTTGGAGTCTGTCCACAAGGAGGTAGTGGAGAATCTGCAGCATCTCCACCACTCGGGGGAGAACATAGAATTAACCGTGCAGCACGATCTGCTGGCACCTACCCATGTGCTATCGACCATGCCCACAGATTGTTCATTTCTCAGTTTATTTAGGTGCCTGGTATTCAGAGATTTCACGTCTGTAACCAGATGGAATCCATTCCACTGGATTAAGGAAGGTGCTACCGTTGTGGCTTTTGTGATAGCTGTGTGGGTATGCATCAAGGTTTCCCTTTGCATTTGCAGGTCCATGGCTAGAGATGAGATGCTCAAGAGGGAGAAGATGACGTTGTTCGCCCCACCTGAGGTTGTCCTATCAGACCGAGATTGAACACATGTCTCGTTGCCGCTTGTGTCCTACTTTCCTTCAGAGCAATTTCTTTACGCTGGCGGCAGCAAACATCTGGCAACCTGATGACCTACACCTTCTGTGTCATCTTGCCAGGACCACTGTTGGAAACCACTGTGTGCTGTGTGATAATTGGGACTTTGAATCGTCGGTGCCCGTTCCTTGGGCACCTTCAGTGTTTTTGCATCTAGTGTGTCATCAATTTGCTTTTGAAATGCATAGAAGAAAGTGCTTGTTTGCAGTGCATAATCAACTCTTGTTGGGAGTGTTGACACAAGCCCTCAAGGAGCCGTTTGTAGGGTGTGACTGCTGGGGGGGATATATTAATACTTTTCTTGAGTTGTGTGGAGGCCATTTTCTGGTTGAGGAGCCAAAGGACTGACCGGTGCATTTCGCTTGTTTGTGAGCTCAATCCTTTCATCCCTCCCTGTCTGCACCCTCCCTATTGGATCTTGCATGGAGAGTGGTGTTACAACCTTTCTTGGAAAGATGTTGGTTTTACGTGGTATACCACCTGTCTCTGCCCCCTGTGGGGGCAATGGCTGGCTGGACCACGTTCTCTTTGGACAATGTGGATTTTGCTTCCTTTAGGCACTGCATAGTGCCATGGACCTGTGGTATCGATGGGTCTTCGGGTGCTCACAGCAGCGGCGTTGGACGGTTGACCAACTGAAGGATCCCTCCAGAGCCTACATCCCTTTGGCGGGATACGTGTTCGACTGTACGAGGATTCTCTGCAGCCATCCAGGAAGACCTGGGTTCCTGTTGCCTTATGTTGGAACGGTGGTGCCAACTTCGATCTTGGACCTTCCCGGACATGAGGACTTATGGACTCAGCTGACGCGGTACAAGGTTGGGGTATTGCGGCCCCCCATGAAGATGGACTATGAACTATGAACTGTGAAGCCTGGTGCCTCTCGGGGCCCTGCGGCTCCAGGGGGTGGACTGTATCAAGCATGACCAATGCCATCTTGTTATGAATAAGTTGTTTTGCTTAGAGCAAGTGTTTACTTGAAGTGAAGTGTTTACATTGTATGCTAATGAGCTAACCCTAAGTTGGAATAAGAGATATGGTGTGTTTACGTGGTATGCTAATGAGTGAACCCTAAGCTGGAGTAAGAGATTTAGAGTGTGCAGTGTCATGATAAGAGTGTTTACGTGATTTACCTATTGAAACTAATGGAAAGTAAATAAGCGTGGGGGTACGCCCCCTTGAGTGTATAAGAACCCCGGACGGTTGGAGGAGGCAGAGCATTTTCCACCGCTGTGTTGCTGCTCACTCTGCTCTCCAACAACTCTGTGTCCGGAGGAACTGTGTGACCTGTGTGACCTGAGACGGCATCAATAAACAGCCTTGTGCACCAGCTTGCTGTGGTGAGTCGTTTGTGTCTTCCTGGGAGGGCCCCGCTAGTTGCGACCTCATCCCAGAACGAACCAGAGGACCACATCGGAGGAGTCTACTGGCTGCTCGTGACATCCCATCAGACTCAAGCCATGACATCAATGCTCAAGGCATCCCAGGATAATAATATGGCCACTCTCATCTGTGCACTCCAACAAGCATTCCCTGGGAAGGGAACCTGCTTTAAGTGTGGACAGCAGGGCCATTTCAAAAAAGAGTGTCCTCAAGGGAAATGGGGGACCACATCCCCCCCAGGGGGTTCTCCCTCTCAACCACCACGCACTCCTTGCCCCAGGTGCAAAAAAGGGTTCCATTGGGCCAAGGACTGCAAATCTAAAACGGACATTAATGGGAAGCCTTTAAACTCCCTGAGGGGCGGTCCCCAGCCCCGTTAAATAAGGGGAGAACCTTAGTTAGGACTCATTGGACAGTTCCCCTGGTGCCAGGGGTTAGGCCAAAGATGAACATTACTATTGGAGGAAAGAATTTCAAATGCCTCATTGATACTGGAGCAAATAGAACAGTCTTAAGAAGGGAGGAAACTCCTCCCCAATGGAAGCTCCTGCCCGGCCCCTCTTATTGGGAGTCGGCGGGCAAACAGAATCCTTTCAGACCGCCAATTGGCTCCCATGGAAGGACCCCGATGGCAATGGCGGGGAGGTACACCCCCTAGTGGCCTTGGGGTTACCTGCCAATCTTCTCAGGCAAGATATACTAGGTGAAGCAGAGGCCTATATCACCACAGATCATAGGGCCTTTTATGATGATCTTTTGGAGGAAGAGGAGTACCAACAACAGTTTAAGGAAGGGAGGGCCTGTCACCCTAATTATAGAGATGACCCCTCCTTGGAGACCATAAGGAGAGGGGAACCAAGACCTTTCTTTCGGCTGCACCCCCAATCCTAAAGGCCACTGCTCGCCCAGAGCCTTTAAAAATCAAATGGCTCCCAGGCCCTCCTGTTTGGGTGGAGCAGTGGCCTCTCCCTCAACATAAACTGCAACAACTTCACCTGCTTGTGCAACAACAGTTAGAAACAGGTCATCTCAAACCATCTCTCAGCCCATGGAACTCCCCAGTTTTTGTTATCCAAAAGGCTAATGGGAACTGGAGGCTCCTACACGATCTGAGAAGAATAAATGAGAGGGTGCTACCCTTTGGCACTCCCCAGGGGGGACTTCCCTGGTTTCCAGCCATACCTAAGCATTATCACCTTATAGTTATTGACATCAAGGATTGTTTCTTCTCTATACCCCTGAGCCTTGAGGATTCTGAGAAGTTCACTTTCTCTATTCCCTCCCTTAATTTTGAAGGCCCTGATCAAAGGTTTGAGTGGACAGTCCTACCCCAAGGGATGACCAATAGTCCCCCCATATGCCAATATTTCATGTCCAGGATCCTAGCCCCACTTAAGCAAAGGGATCATCTGCTTTATGTTTATATGGATGATATCATCATTGGGGCAAAACAAAGTGACCAATTAGAACAGCTTTTTGAGTCCTGTCTGCATTTACTTATTGAGCAGGGATTTCAAATTGCACCTGAGAAGGTTCAACGACTCCCCCCATCCTAGAGTTAGATGTGGTTTCCCCTGTTATGCCCCAGCTCCAAATACAGGAGAGTTATTCCCTTCCCCAACTTCAAAAGCTTCTTGGGGAGATCAATTGGATGAGGCCCTGGATCTCCATTAGCACAGAGGAACTTACCCCTCTGTTTGACCTACTCAGGGGACCAAACTTATCCTCAACAATCACTTTGGAACCCATACATATGAGTATTCTCCTTAAGGTTCAACAAGCCATTGACCACTCCTGTTTGAGGAGGTATGACCCCTCCTTGCTGCTAACCCTCTATATTTTCAGTGGAGAATCCCTTCTCACAGGCCTCCTGGCGCAAGGAGACCCCATTCATTGGGTTCACCTATCCGTTGGGGGAACACCCCGAGTCTATGCCATTTTATACCAACTTGCAGATTGTATTACCAAGGGGAGAGATTTATCTCTCCGCCTTTTTGGCCATCAGCCACATGTACTTATCATCCCTTTTAGGCTAGATGACTTTACCTGGCTGCAAAGAAACAACAATCACATTGCGATTGCCATAGAGGGATTTTTTGGACAAGTTGACTGCCACTACAGCCCCCACAAGTGGATGAGCTCTTTTTCACAATTGGACTGGGTGCCACCCAAACAGTTTTTACTAAAAGCTAATCCTTCCTACCTTACCATTTTCTCTGATGGAGGGAAAGAAGGAGAAGCAATAGTCATTTTTCCACCCTTTATGCAAGGAAACGAGAGTCCCAAAACCATCGTCCATGAGGTACAAGGTTCAGCACAATTCAAGGAGCTCTATGCTGTCATCCTAGCTCTACATGAAATACCAGAGGCATTCAATTTATTTACTGATAGCCTCCATGTTGCTAATTTGCTCCCCAACCTTCCCTGGTCTTATATTAAACTTGATGATAATCCCATTACTCCTTTAATGATTCAAGCAAGGAACCTGTTAAAACGGAGAACCAAACCTATATTCTTGCAACATCTTCGGGGGCACCAACGTCTCCCTGGTATTCTATCTAAAGGCAATGCTCTTGCTGACTCCCAGATGCTGAAGCATCTACCCTTCAATCTTACCCTGTCCAGGAGGAAGCTGTCACCTTTCATGAACTCACTCATGTTAATTGGTGGGGCTTACACTACAGGTATCCACAGGTACCAATCAAGGAACTCAAAAAAATTATCTGAACATGTAAATCTTGTTCTCCTTTTCTACAAGTACCTCCCTTGCAGGAAGCTGGAGTCAATCCCCGTGGGCTGGCACCAAACCATTTGTGGCAAATGGATGTCACTAATTATACTCCCTTTGGAAAGCTCAAATACATATTTGTAACTGTTGATACTTTTTCCCATGCCTGCTGGGCCACAGCTCATGCTGGAGAGAAAACAAAACATGCCATAAGCCATTTATTACAATGTTTTGCTGTTCTTGGTCTCCCTAAACAACTTAAGACTGATAATGGCCCTTACTTTGCCAGTAAGCCATTCTGTGCATTTATGGAATGCTGGAACATCCAGCATAATACAGGTATACTCTACAATCCCACTGGGAAAGCCATTGTTGAAAGACAGAACAGAACATTAAAAACCCAGCTAACAAAACAAAAAGGGGGAATATCATCCCCCCATGATCAATTAAGGATGGCATTATGTACTCTAAATATTTTAAATTTTTCAAAGAAGATAATCTCTCTCCATTCCAAAAGCATTGGGTTACCACAATGAAGTATGGCACCATTAAGGTCAGATGGAAGGACCCTCTCACAGGAACCTGGAGAGGTCCTGACCCCCTCTTAACTGTTGGAAGGGAATTTGGATGTATATTTCCTATTGATGAGGACAAGCCCATATGGGTTCCTGCAAAGAACATTAAATATCATCCTCCTACTAATGATTCTCTCCCCTCACAAAATGACAATATTGACCCAAGGAGCTCCACCTCTTGAGGTACTGCATTTTTCTTGTCTCCACAGGGATGGACAGAACATTGCTTCTCTGGATAATGGCTGCCTGCTCACTGCTCCCCTACAGCCATGCAGGGTCTGAGGACCCTGCTAAGATCCGTGAGTATCTCCAGGAGCTCAGAGACAAACCATGTAAGTGTGAGGGAGGATATGAAACATGTGGCCAATATACACCCTCATACCTCGATAATCTCCCGAGGGCATGCCCGCAGGCGTGCAGCACTCACACCGCATTTTATACGCAGCAAGGGCAATGGCGCTGTATCAGGAAACCACAAGTTCATCCCCCAGCTAGTGGCAAACCTGCACCCTGTCCTTGCACAACCTTTCACACTTCCTTCCATAGCTCCTGTTACTCCTCAGCCCAAGTTTGTTCCTCAGGAGATAAAACCTATTTTACTACTGTCTTGGAAAGGCCCCATCCAGGGTCAGTTGGAGGGAATTGGTCTGGTAGCTCTGGAAAATTAGCTACTGCCTCATGTCCTAACAACTTAGTAGGGAAAACAGTTTGCTGGTCTACTACAGCCCCTCTACATGTGTCTGATGGAGGAGGTCCCCAAGATCTTAATAGAGCCAAACAGGTCCATGAGAAAATCCAACAGATGTATGAGGAACTCCACCCCAGTCTCTTATACCACCCACTCGCACTACCTGAGTGCAGACCTTTTGAAATAGACCCTGCCACTTATAATATTCTTGAAGCCACTCACGCTTTGCTTAACTGATCCAACTCTCCCTTGACTGCCAACTGTTGGCTTTGCCTGCAACAGGGAAATCCTGTTCCACTAGCTATTCCAATTGATTATAGAAATAACACGGCTGCCACTCCCACAACAGGGCAATGGCTTGGTCACTTCGGTGGAAATTGTTTACCGACTCCACCATTTTTGGTACAGCCACTCATATATTCCAATACTACTTGCTTTTTCTCGCCTGGCTATAATAATACCTGGGATCTAGATGTAGGGACTATGACATTTAGTGATTGCTTTGAGGTGCTCAATATCTCACAACCATTATGCCCCCCTAATGGCACTGTGTTAGTTTGTGGAGGTAACCAGGCCTTTACTCAACTGCCAGTGAACTGGACTGTAATATGCGTTCTGGCCGCTCTACTCCCAGATGTAGACATTATCCCAGGAGATGAGCCTGTTCCTATACCAACTATTGATCACATTGAAGGATGGGCTAAACATGCTGTCACTCTTATCCCTTTACTTGCAGGACTTGGAATAACTACAGTAGTGGCCTCAGGTACTGCTGGCTTGGGGGTCTCTTTTACTCAATATACTAAATTGTCCAAATAGTTAATCTCTGATGTACAATTACTCTCTAGCACTATACAAGATCAGGTAGATTCCTTAGCAGAGGTGGTTGTACAAAATAGGAGAGGCTTAGACCTTCTAACTGCTGAGCAGGGAGGCATTTGCTTAGCTTTTCAGGAGAGGTGCTGCTTCTACGCTAACAAGTCAGGAATTGTGAAAAACAAGATCAAACAACTGCAAGAAGATCTGGAAAAATGGTGTGCCGAACTCCAATCCAACTTCCTCTGGACAGGCTTACATGGCTGGGTCCCTTATCTACTCCCCCTACTTGGCCCTCTTCTTCTCTTCCTTATGGTCCTCACCTTTGGCCCTTGTATTTTCAACAGGCTTATGCAATTCTTACAAAGCCATTTAGAGGCAGTGCAATTGATGAATGTTCAAGTGCAGTATCATAGGCTAGCCACTAGCCCTAGGGAAGATTATGATAATGCTTCCAGATATAATGATGTTGCCAGGTTAACTCCGGAGACCCCTTGAGCCAATGATGGGTAAGACCCCGGGTCTGTTGGGGCAACCTAAGATAGGCTCATGATGAGGCTCCACCCACTATCCCCCTCGGTGCAGTTGAAGTGCTGTGGAGTATTCAACGACAGGTAAGATCCTGGATGTACCGGGGCAACCTAAGACAGGAGCTCCACCTACCAACTAGCTCCAGGGGAGGATAACAAAACAAAAAGGGGGAATTATGGGGGACACACCCTATAATGGCGACAGCAATGGTGACAGCACCCTTGTGGCAACCTCCTTCCCTTACGTGACACTGCCTGACTCACTGCCTAGGATTGGCTAGTAGTAGTTCTGCGAATGTGATCAGCTCGTGCTTGCCCTATAGTCCTATGAGACTCTTGCCTGTGTGCACACCCCATGCCTTGCAGACCCTCAATCTGATTGGATCTCACTGCATCCTCACCCTACATAAAAGCTGTGTAACTTCCTTTAATAAACGAGATCCTGCTTTGACAGACCTCCCGGCTCTGGTGTGGTTCCTTGGCCGCCAACACTCATCATCCTTCTCGACCCTGTATTCTCCTCTGGCGGGTCCTGAGGAGATACACCGAACCTTGTTGCTCGGCAGGGATCAACAAGCGGGCTTTGCATACATGGGCTCCTCCATAGAATTCAGTGTCAAGGGAAGAATTCGAGACCAAGAATGCAAAAGAGCCATTTTAAATGAACTCAACAAACTCTGAGAAAGACAGATAAAAAACAAAGAAACTTGCCAGAGAAGGTGAACCAAGGGATTCAAATAACTTTTATTGATCATTTTTATTTATACATGACTATATAATTAATTTTGACATAATTATAAAAGCATGGGATATATCTTGTTCTAGTTCAATTCCCAGTACTTCCCCTCCCCTCCCCTCTTCCCACCCTCTGATCACTTCCCTCTACTTATCTTTCTGCAGTTTACCTGTAGTCATTTAAAAAATTACTTTCTTGTATATGTACATGAGGGTGAGAATCATTGTGGTATATTCATATATGTACATAGGAAAGTTATGCCAGATTCATTCCATTGTCCTTCCTTATTTTACCCCTCCCCTCTTCCCCTCATTGCCCTTTGTTTATTCCACTGATCTATTCTTTTTTTTTTACATTCCCCCTTATGGATGGATCTGGGGACTATCATGCTAAGTGAGATAAGCGAGTCCCAAAAAGCCAAAGGTCAATTTTTTTTCCTCTAATATGAGGAAACTACTCAAATCATTGTTTAAAATCACACACAAACCCTGAAAACCACAATGAATTAGCTCCAAGACATACTGAGCCTCAGCAGCAAAATGCAGCAAGCAGAGGAAAGAATCAGTGACCTCTAGTAAGTCCTTTTGAAAAAAAAATAGAGGAGAAAAAAGAAAGACATGAAATGAAGAAGAGTTAGTGTTCTATGGAATAGTATCAAGAAGGCAATATATGACACATTGTCTTTGAAGAGAAGGAGAAAATTACAAAGGTGTAGCTCATTTATTCAAACAAATACCAGAAATGTTTCTTAACCCCAAAATAGATGAAAGTACTGAGGCACAAAATAGGTCAAAGTTCGCCAATCAGATTCAACCCCAATTTTACTACCCCAAAACAGATAACAGGATAATTCTCAAAGATCAAAGATCAAGAGAGGGTCCTTAGGGCATCAAGATGAAGAGGAAAAAACTTCTATGGGCATTCCAATATGCCTGGAAATAGTCTTCTCAGCAGAAGCTTCATAGGCCAAAAGGGAATGAGATGATGCATCTGAAGTGTAGAAAGAGAAAAACTACCACCCAAGATGACTGCACACAGAAAAACTCTCTTTCAGAAATGAAGAAGAGATACAGACTTTCCTAAACAAATGGTGAAGGAATTTATCCCACCAGATCTATCTTATAAAAATGCTAAGTGACCATAGAAATGAAAAGTTATACCCCATTTGTGTACAATGAATCAAACTGCAGTCTGTAAAAATAAAGAAAATGCTAAATGGATCTCCTCATATTAAAAGAAAAGAAAGTATATTTGTAACACAAAAACAGGCAGAGGTATAAAACTCACTGGCAATAGTAAGTACACAGGCCCTTTCAGAATAGTTGAATAAAATAACCATGACAAAACAAATGCTTATGTATATGTTAAAAGACAAAACCATTAGTGACAAGTTATAATAACTTTTTGAGGAATAGAAAATATATACTAAGTAGATCATACCATCAAAAATTCAAAACATGGGGTGACTGGAGTCAAACCATGAAGTGTTTTTTTTATTTTTTTCTGTAATCAAAGGTATCAGTTATTTGTTTAAATAGAACTGTTATAAGATGTTTTTGTAAGCCTCATAGTAAGCACAAAGCCCCAAACTATAATACATACACTAAAATAAAAAGCAACCAAATAAAAAGCAACCATTATTACTTAAACACAAGAAAAACTAGCAAGAGAAGGATGTACATAACAATGAGAAAATAAGCACCAAAGTAGCAGTACTAAGTTATTATCTATCAATAGTTACCTTTATATAAATGGTTTAAATTCTTCAATTAAATGACATAGAATGATGGAATAATGAAAAAAATTATTCCCTAGCAAGGCCCTAAGCAACTAAGCACAACCCTGTCTCTAAATAAAATACAAAAAAGGCTGGGGATGTGGCTCAGTGGTTACATGCCCCTGGGTTCTTTCCTCAGTACCAAAAAAAAAAAAAAAAAATCCAACTATACATTGTCTATAAGAGACTCACTTCATCTGCAAGGACATATGTAGACTAAAATTGAAGGGATGGAAACAGATATTCCATGCAAACACAAACAAAAGGGCAGCAGGAATAACCACTTAGGTAAGATAAACTTCAAGTCCAAAACTACAAAAAGAGAAAAAGAAGGCTACTGTATAACAAGAAAGGGACTAATACAGCAAGAGGCAGTAACGATTGTAAATATACTTGGACATAATCCTGGATTTCACAAATCTATAATACAAACATGAACAGATTTAAGGGGAGAAATAGATAGCAATAAAATGACAATAATGGAGGAAGGATAGATAGCATAGAGGGAAGGGAGGGGTGGGGTCGGGTGGGTGGTAAGAATAATAACAGAATGAGACAGACATCATTGCCTTGTTTGCATGTATGAATGCACAGATGGTGTGACTCTACTTTGTGTACAACCAGAGAAACAATAACTGTACTCCATTTGTGTTCAATGGATCAAAATTAAACAAATTTTTAAAAAATGACAATAGAGAATCATAACCCCACTTTCATGAATGGAAAGATCATCCGCACAGAAAATCAACTAATAAAAAAGCAAACATTGGATTTAAACTGAATACTAGAACAAATGGATCTAATGGATGTTGATGGAATATTCCATCCAACACCTGCAGCATACACATTCTTTTAAATGAAACATGGTGGCAGGTCCCCAGCCACTCTGGAACCACCGCCAGGCTAGGCTCAGGCCTGACCCCGGGCAGCTACCAGCTGTGAACACATACCCGCCAAGTCATCAGGCCCGCCATATCCAGCTCCAAGCACAGGTCTGCATCCTGTCCCTGGTCTAGTCTCAGGCCGGCACCCACGCTGTTGCTGACCATCTAACAACAACAGGTTACCTTTTCCCACAAACATTGATTATCCCTGACCTGGAGGCAGTGGAACAGCATCTTTCTTGGTACAGAGCATTATCAAGTACCTGACAGGCATCGGACTACTGAACAATAGGAGGTTTGAAAAGTACAGTATAATTTTACTGCAGAATTTTCTTTTTCTTTTTTCTAAATAGTATTATTACGATTATTCCTAATATACTTACTACATTCCCACTTCTTTCTTATTAATATTCTTATCATTCTATCATCCTCTGATATAGCTGTGTCCTTGGAGACTCATTCTCTTTTCTCATGCTAAAAACTTATTTCCTTTAATTCAGCTCTCACTATTCCTATGACATAGTAACTCTATCGACTCACTTCCTATCTCATTAACATTATATTCTAAACCCTTCAGCATCCTCTTTTTCTGCTATTTGAAATTGTGGTCCTTATTGCAAACCTACTGGTTATGCAGTAGATAATTTGAACTCATCTGTATATATTATAATGCAGTAAATATCTAAATAGGTTCTGTATGGTTTAAGGACACATTGTTTATATGGGGTACTGCTAATAATAATCTCTTCAAGGTGAGGTATGGGAAATCTGCAGGGACACTATAAGTCCTTATAAGGAAACTGCAATTCCTCTGATTTGCACTGATAGAGGGGAAGATACACAAGCAACATGAGAAAACACGGGAAGAAAGTGTTCCAAACAAAACTAGATGATATATCAAGAGAACCCAATGACAGTATGGTAGAAGGAATGTCAGAAAGGGAGTTCAGGATGTTCATAATTAAAATGATCTGAGAAGAGAACATTGTGATGAGAGAGCAAATGAGGCTATGAATAATCAGCTAATAGAGCAATTGCAGGAAGCAAAAAATCATTTCAATAAAGAGAAAGAAGTTCTGAAAAAACAAACAGAAAACCTTGAAATGAAGGAAACAATAAACCAAATTAAAAACTCAGTAGAAAGCATAACTAACAGGCTAGATCACTTGGAAGACAGAACCTCAGACAATGAAGATAAAATATTTAATCTTGAAAACAAAGTTGACCAAACAGAGAAGATGGTAAGGAATCATGAACAGAACCTCCAAGAAATATGGAACACCATGAAAAGACCAAATTTAAGAATTATTGGTATTGAGGAAAGCACAGAGATACAAACCAAAGGAATGAATAGTCTGTTCAATGAAATAACACCAGAAAATTTCCCAAATCTGATGAATGAGATGGAAAATGAAATACAAGAGGCTTATAGGACACCAAATGCACAAAATTACAACAGATCTGCACTGAGGCACACTATAATGAAAATACCTAACATGCAAAATAAAGATAGAATTTTAAAGGTTGCAAGAGAAAAGCATCGGATTACATACAGGGGGAAACCAATATGGATATCAGCAGACTTCTCAGCCCAGACCCTAAAAGCAAGAAGGGCCTGGAAAAACATATTTCAAGCTCTGAAAGAAAATGGATGCCAATCTTACACCCAGCAAAACTGACCTTCAGATTTGATGATAAATAAAATCCTTCCATGATAAACAAAAGCTAAAAGAATTCACAAATAGAAAGCCTGCACTACAGAACATTCTCAGCAAAATAGTCCAAGAGGAAGAAATGAAAAACAACAATGTAAATCAATACCGGGAGGAATTACCCTAAAGAAGTAGCCAATCAAAGAAGAAACCAAGTTAAGTTAAAAGCCAAAAAAGGCCAAAATGACGGGAAATAAAAGTCATATCTCAATAATAACCCTGAATGTAAATGGCCTAAACTCATCAATCTAAGGACATAGATTGGCAGATTGGATTAAAAAGAAAGACCCAACAATATGCTGCCTGCAAGAGACTCATCTCATAGAAAAGGACATCCACCAACTAAAGGTGAAAGAATGGGAAAAATCATACAACGCACATGGACTCAGTAAAAAGGTGGGGGTCTCCTTCTCATTTCAGATAATGCAGACTTTAAGCCAAAGTTGATCAGAAGGGATAAAGAAGGTCATTTCATACTGCTCAAGGGAAGCATAAATCAGCAAGACATAACAATCATAAATATTTATGTCCCAAACAATAGCACATCCAAGTATGTTAAACAAATCCTCCTCAATTCCAGGAACCAAATAGACCAAAACACAATTATACTAGGTGACTTTAATACACCTCTCTCACTGTTGGACAGATCTTCCAAACAAAAATTGAACAAGGAAACCAAAGATCTAATAACACAATCAATAATTTAGATTTAACAGACATATATAGAATATTCCATTAATCAACAAGTGAATACACTTTCTTCTCAACAGCACATGGATCCTTCTCTAAAATTGACCATATGTTATGCCACAAAGCTACTGTTAGCAAATACAAAAAAATAGAGATACTACCTTGCATTCTATCAGATCATAATGGAATGGAATTAGAAATCAGTAATAAAACACAAAAAAGAAACTATTCCAACATTTGGAGATTAAATAATACATTATTAAATGATGCATGGATAACAGAAGACATCAGGGGGAAAATTAAAAAATTCATAGAGGTAAACGAGAACAAAGATACAACATATCAAAATCTCTGGGATACTATGAAAGCAGTACTAAGAGGAAAATTCATTGCATGGAGTGCATTCAATAAAAGATTGAAAAGTCAACAAAAAAATGACCTCACAGTACAGCTCAAAGTCCTAGAAAAAGAAGAACAGATTAACACCAAAAGTAGTAGAAGACAGGAAATAATTAAAATTAGAGCTGAAATCAATGAAATTGAAACAAAAGAAGCTATTCAAAAAATTGACAAAACAAAAAGTTGGTTCTTTTTTTTATCCTTTATATTTATAAGCCAGCTTATATATTGGACAAGTATGCTGTCCTTTCATACATTTTACAGTATAAAAAGAAATGACCTCCATGATCTGTTACATTTATTTTTTTGGTGAAAAGAAGCAAAATATTTTCAAACTATTACATTTGTTATTACAAACTATTACATTTTCAAAACATTACATTTTTGAGAACATGTCAGTTTTACATGACATAGCTTATTGTGTCACCTTCATCCTTCTTGCTGTATGAGAAAAGGAGGAGTTGTCATGTCAACTTTGATATCATCTTGGACAGTAGTAGGTTCAGGAGTATTACACTTTCTTCCTCTCAGTGGTTTCTTATTGCATTGTTCTAGGTAGGCTGAGCCGACGTCTCTTGAAATCGGACCAATTTATAAGATAGTTCTTTTTGTTCCCAAGTTTGTGAACAATCTGTGCATTTACAATACCCATGCCACTTATATGAGTGAGCAAATGCTAACACTCTTTGGAAACCAACCAATCCTGTTTATAGCACCATTGAGACTATTACAGGTACCCACTACTTTTGGTTGAAGAATATTGATTCTACTCTTTTTTTTTCATGGTGAAATGTTACCAGGTTATTCCATTGTATCATAGTTTGCTGTACCAAGGAAGCATTTATAATTGTACCATTTTACAAAAACAAGTTTCATTATTTGCATCAAATCTAATTATATGCCATTGTATTTTCATTTCAGATCTCTCCCTAGCAATACCTGGCTATGGGGTCCCAGTAGGTGTTCTCATGCTGCACATTCTGGGAAGAGGTCCTGCACTTAGCCAAGCACAACTGGAAGTGATTTTCCACTGTAATGAAGAGGTTTTGGAATGCCACAGCTGCCAGGTTGAGGAAGCACTCCAGAAGTTGCTATTTGGGGTCAGCAGGACATGCAGTACTCATAGGTGCTGCAATAGCCATTGGGCAGGGAGCTATCGCAGCAGTACTGCTTTGTGCTGGGGATGCTTGACATCACAGCAGCCATTGGTCAGCAGATCCTTCCTTTCACCTATGCACCCCTGGTCATCTATGGTGAGGTGCTAATATCTAAACCATAACAAACATCTTCACCTACCTTGAGGTAATGCTATTACTATGAAAAGAGAAAGGCATTAGATTTCTTATGAGCTGAGCAGGAAGGAGTTTGTGCACACTGAGACTCCACCAGTTGTACTGGGGTAAACCCCTCAAGATAAGTAGTGGTTAATATTAATCCATTATGTCAGTAGTCCTATGTATTAATTTTTAGAGGTGTCTTATACATTAAACTGAGCAACCAATGGACCACTTATGGTTAACTTTGAAGTAAATATGTTTTTAGAGTGTAATCCTTTTGAGGAAGGTCACTGGTGAATGATGAGGTCATTTGGAATATTTAAAAATTTATTGTGAAAATGACATATACTACTGCAAAAGTTATTTTTACTAAATGTTTGATGGAACACCAGTATGTACACAACAGGCATGTAATATAAGAGATGCATTCATGAAAGTATTTGCTAGAAGTAGATTGTCATTTTATTTCAAGCTATTTTTCAAATATTTCAAATTATTCATGTCTGAAAATAACTGTCCTATAAACAGGATCCTGAGACTATGCATACTGCTTAAAAATGTGCAGTGTGTCCCACTGCTGCCTGGCAACCTCTAACATGCTGTCCCTTGTGTTGGATTGTGGCAAAAGTGCTCAAGAAAGATCTAACAATGATTTTTATTATAGGAGTGAGGTGGTTCTCCAAATGCTTGAAGTGGTAGAGAATCCACTGTTCACTGGTTATGATTTGTCGACATACCTTCTTCCAAAGACTGAATTTGGAGAAGACTCTCTCTATAAAAGGCACACAGGTATTATCTGAAATGAAAAAGTTGGTTCTTTGAAAAAATAAACAAAATTGATAAACCCTTAGCCATACTAACAAAGAGAAGAGAGAAAAAATTCAAATTACTAAAATTCAAGATGAAAAAGGAACTATCATGACAGACACTACTGAAATACAAAACATAGTTAGAAACTTTTTTGAAAATCTATACTCCAACAAAATAGAAAAGCTTGACGACATTGACAGGTTTCTGGACACATATGATCCACCCAAACTGAATCTAGAGGACATACACAATTTAAATAGACCAATTTCAAGCAATGAAATAGGTGTCATCAAGAGCCTACCCACCAAGAAAAGTCCAGGGCCAGATGGATTCTCAGCTGAGTTCTATGAGATCTTTAAAGAAGAAATCATTCCAATACTTCTTAAAGTATTCCATGAAATACAAGAGGAGGGAACCCTTCTAAACTCATTCTATGAAGCCAATATCACCCTGATACCAAAACCTGACAAAGACACATCAAGGATAGAAAATTTCTGACCAATATCTCTAATGAACATAGATGCAAAAATTCAGAACAAAATTTTAGCAAATTGCATACAAGAGCATATCAAAAAGATAGTGCACCACGATCAAGTGGGTTTCATCCCAGGGATGTAAGGTTGTTTCGACATCTGGAAATCTATAAATGTAATTCACCACATCAACAGGTTTAAAGTTAAAAACCACATGATTATTTCAATTGATGCAGAAAAACCATTAATAAAATACAGCACCCCTTCAAGCTCAAAACAATAGAAAAAATAGGGATAGTAGGAACATACCTCAACATCGTAAAGGGTATCTACACTAAGTCCAAGACCAACATCATTCTAAATGGAGAAAAACGGAAAACATTCCCTCCAAAAACTGGAACTAGGCAGGGATGCCCTTTTTCACTGCTTCTGTTCAACATTGTCCTTGAAATTCTAGCCAGAGCAATTAGACAGACTAAAGAAATAAAAGGGATACGAACAGGAAAAGAAGAACTTAATCTACCCCTTTTTGCAGATGATATGATTCTATATTTACAGGAGCCGAAAAATTCAACCAGAAAACTTCTAGAACTCATAAATAAATTCAGCAATGTAGCAGGATATAAAATTAAATCTAAATGCATTCTTAAATCTAATGCATTCTTACTCATAAGTGATGAATCCTCTGAAAGAGAAATTAGGAAAACTATACCATTCACAATAGCCTCAAAAAAAAATACTGGGAATCAATTTAACAAAAGAGGCAAAAGACCTCTACAATGAGAACTACAGAACACTAAAGAAAGAAATTAAAGAAAACCTTAGAAGATGGAAAGATCTCCCATGTTCTTGGATACGCAGAATTAATATTATCAAAATGGCCATACTACCAAAAGAGCTATACAAATTCAATGCAATTCCAATTAAAATCCCAAAGACAGACCTCATAGAAATAGAGCAAGCAATCATGAAATTCATTTGGAGGAATAAGAGACCCAGAAAAGCTAAAGCAATCCTTAGCAGGAAGAGCGAAGCAGGTGGTATCACAATACCAGACCTTCAACTATACTACAGAGCAATAGTAATGAAAACAGCATGGTACTGGCACCAAAATAGGCATGTAGACCAATGGTATAGAATAGAGGACACACAGACAAACCCACAGAAATACAATTATCTCATACTTGACACAGGAGCCAAAAACATACAATAGAGAAAAGATAGCCTCTTCAACAAATGGTGTTGGGAAAACTGGAAATCCGTATGCAGCAAAATGAAACTAAACCCCTATCTCTCACCCTGCACAAAACTCAACTCAAAATGGATCAATGACCTAGGAATTAGACCAGAGACCCTGCAACTAATAGAAGAAAAAGTATGTAAATCTTCATCATATTGGCCTAGATTCAGACTTCCTCAACATGACCCCAAAGCACAAGAAATAAAAGCAGGAATCGATGATTGGGATAGAGTCAAACTAAAAAGCTTTTTCTCAGCAAAGGAAACAATCAGCAATGTGAAGAGAGCCTACAGAGTGGGAGAAAATCTTTGCCACACACACTTCAGATAGAGCACTAATCTCCAGAATACATAAAGAACTCAAAAAACTACACCAAGAATACAAATAACCCAATCAATAAATGGGCTAAGGAAATAAGCAGACACTTCACAGAAGAAGATCTACAAGCAATCAACAGGTATATGAAAAAATGTTCAACATCTCTAGTAATGAAAGAAATGCAAATCAAAACTACCCTAAGATACCATCTCACCCCAATTAGAATGTCTATTATGAAGAATACAAGCAATGATAGGTGTTGGCGAGGATGAGGGGAAAAAGGTACTCTCATACATTGCTGGTGGAAAGCAGTATGGAAGTTCCTTAGTAAACTTGGAATGGAACCACCATTTGACCCAGCTATTCCACTC
>JAJEJO010004738.1:58220-95654 GCA_020662805.1 Glaucomys volans
AATTAACCAACAGGTCACAAAAGTCAGTCACAGAAAAAAAAATCTTTATTTTGAGATAATTTGAGATAAATGAAGTGGAAACATAACTTATCAACATATTGAAAACAAAGCTCAGAAGGAACTTTATAGCTTGTAAATGCTCACAAAGAAAAGGAAGAAGCATCTAAAATCAATAACTTCACAGTAGAATTTCTCTATCAGAAAAGGTAGAGTAAGCTATGCCAAACCAAGCAGAAGGCAGGGATTAATGATAATTAGGGTGAAGACTAATGATATCTAATACTAGAAAAGCAATAAAGAAAACAAAATAAAAAATTCATCCTTAGACTACATCAAAAGAAGCAAATTGTTAAAATCAGAAATGTAGTGGGGAAGATTCCTAGCAATATTTCGGAAATTTTTTCCCATAAAGGATTATAAGGAAATAAACACTATATGAACAACTTAAATGATATGAAATGGATAAATTCCTCAAAACAACTAAAACTGACTCAAGAGGTAAAAGGAAGGAAGAACTGAAGAATAGCAAGGACTTTTGAATCAATAGTTAAAAACTTCCCAACAAAAAAACAGCATGATAGATGACTTTATTAATGAATTAAACTAAGCATTTAAAGAAGAATTTACACTAATCATCCTCAAATAATCTAACAAATGTAAGAGGGAACAATCTCTGACTCATCGAATTAGCTCAGCATTACCCTGACAGCAAAGCCTGACAAAGAAATAAAAAAAAAAAATGAACCATGGACCATCACCTGAATAAATATCCTCAAGAAAATGCTAGGAAAACAATTCCAAAAAACAGTAAAAGTATAATACATCAGGATCATGACTGGTTTACCACAAGAATGAAAGGTGGTCACAAACCATTCAATTCAATCAATGCAATATACCATGTTAACAGAATGAAGGGGAAAAAAGAGGTCATGTCAACTGACGCAAGAAAGCATTTGTCAAAGTCCAACACATTTTCTCATGATGAAAGCCTCAACAAAACAAAATTGAGCCAATTATATTGTTCTCATATGTACATGTCCAAATATGTGACAAGGAATCCTAGTAACATGCATAATTATAATGTACCAATAAAAAACAACTAACTGAGAATTCAAGACAACTCCCTCAGCCTAACAAAGGGTCACTAACACTCAATAGTTAAAAGCCAAAACTTTCCCCCTAAGGAACAAGGTGAGGATGCTTCCTTTCACCACATTAGTTCAACATTATATTGGAAATCCTAGCCAATGAAACTATGAAGCAAAAAGGGATAAAAGACACCTAAGTTAGAAAAGAAGTGAAATTATCTCTTGTCTGTGAAGACATGACTTCATATAAACAATTCTAAAGAATTAACACAGAAACTGTTAAAGTAATAAATCATCAATGTTTCTGGATAAAAGACCAACATACAAAAGAATTTATTTCTGTATGCTAGCAATGAACAATCCAAAAGGAAGTGAAGAAAGCAGTTTCATTTACAACAAAATCAAAAATAATGAGAGATGCTCTCCAATTCATAATGGTTCAACTTATGAGTTTTCAACTCTACAGTGGTGCAAAAGTGATGTGAATTCAGTAGGAACTGTGAATTTGGCATTTCCCAGAGCAGCAACATGCAATATGATGGTGTCTTGAGAAGCTCCACAGTTGTAGTGAGTCACAACTCCCAGTTGAACCAAGGCAATCACCAGTACAATGCAGTGTTGAGTAAATAACCAGTACAATATACTGTGTTGCCAAGTTGTGATGTTCAGTAGTTAGGTATATGAAATGCATTTGCAACTTAATGATATTTTCAACCTACAAAGGAGGACATAACCCCATCACAAGTTCAAAAGCACCTATACTTATAAATTTAACCAGCGACATGCAAGTCTGGTTCACTGAAAACTATAAAGTAATTCTCAGAGGAATTGAAGAAGACCTAATAAACTGAGCGCAGTAGCCACCACACCCTCATGGTGAACATGGGACTCAGCACCATAAATGACTTTATGTTTGGAAGCATTATTTCCTCCAAACTTCAGTCAGAGCCCCAGGTCCCACCCAGGCAGCATCCCCTCATCACAGAGAAAGCCCAGGACCATAGCATGGAAAGTTGTGTTCAGGTGCATGCACACTCTCACCTTCACTCTTGGCAACCCTGCCTTTGGCCTGGGCACAGCAAGGAGCAACTCTGTATTTAGGCTCCCACAGCACCTGCCCAGAGTGTGTTCAGCACAGAACTGTTGGCCTATATGTTGGCCTAATTTCCTCTGATTCAGGAGGCACAACATTGGGTCTAAAAAGCAAAAACTGGCCTGAAAGAACAGCTTTCTTGGGAATCATTCAATTTTCCTGTCTCTTTACTCCCCAACCTGGGTCTTATTCTCTGTCTAGATTTCTAACACAAACTTATCTCAGATCTCTTCCTTTCTGTGGACAACTGGTGGTCCAAGACTCTAAGTCGGTATGAGGGGAAGGAGACAGATATGTCCACAGGTTTGAACTGACATGGTCTGCCTCTGATCCAGTTTCCATGGGAACTCAGTTGTAGCTTTTACAGTTTTCACTGGATCATGAAGTGGATAGAGGGAAGAAGGAGCAGCATTCACTTCCTGGTATCATTGCAAGGGGTCACACATTTCTCTATCTCTTCATTTTGCTTGATATTAAGAAGAGCTGCCCTTCCTCTGGCCCTAAGGATCTGTTTCCCCAGGGAGCTTGCAGGTTCCTCACAGGTCCTTGGACAACAATAAATGGTATTCTGGCCAATCCAGCTTAGCCCTGCAGAATAGTCCCTGAGAGAGTCCAGGGTGCTGCTGCTATTGGTCCACTTCCCAGTTCATTTCATTCCCACTGCTGCCTGGCCCATTTCCCTTCCACCTGGGAGTAGGTGGGATGCCCACTGACTACCTCCCTCTCCCCATTTTTCTCCTTGTTTGTCTTCTCAATGTTTTATCAATAAACTTTTTTCTTGCTCATTTATGGAATTTTCATATGTTAGTACTCTGTAAATCAAGTGTGGAGAAGACACTGATAAGAAGGAGTGGTGGTATGGGAAGCCAGCACTAACCATTTAAAGCTTCCTGAGGTTCAGCTAACAGTGTGGAAAATAACACAACCTGATGGCTCTGAGTGCTCACAACTGAATTCTCAAACACATTTTTGAATCTAACGGATGGTAGGCAAACCAAGGGTGGAGAAAGTGTTGATGAATATTAAACAGATATGTGGCAAATGGGCAGAACCGGGTTTACCACTGTGATCAAGGCATAGAATGATCCATATGGTAATGGATTAGAGTTGGAGGCATCAATATGAACTCATGTTTGCTTTAATGAAGATACAGAGGGCAACATATACAAATAATTGTAGATGCCTTCATATACACAGATATAACAGGTTAACACATCTATTTCCCAGAAGCAACACAACCCTATAGCAACAACTCCACCCAGCAACACAATCTTGGTTTCTATACCATTCTCCATCAAGCATTCAAGGGTCCTAGAAAAATAGGTGATTCTAACAGGGGCTGAAAATATATAAGATGAACATGGAAGTATATAGTGCCAGAAAAGTCAGGAAGTGAAGAGAGAGAGGGAGAGAGAGAGAGAGAGAGAGAGAGAGAGAGAGAGAGAGAGAGAGAACAAAATGGTTGTATGTCTACTGACCAACAAATACATGAATAAATGTTGAACATCTCTAGCAATGAGAGAAATGCAAGTCAACATTACTCTAAAATTTCATCTCACTCCAAACAGAATAGTAATTATCAAGAACACAAGCAACAAAAAACGTTAGTGAGGATGTGGGAAAAAATTACCCTTGTAGAATGCAAATTGGTGCAACCATTATGTAAAGCAATGTGGAGATTCCTCAGAAAACTTGGAATGGAACCATCATTTGACCCAGTTATCCCACTCCTCAGTTTATACCGAAAGGACTTAAAATCAACATACTACAATGACACAGCCACATCAATATTTATAGCGGCTCAGTTCACCATGGCTAAAATATGTAATACACCTAGATGCCCTTCAACAGATGCATGGATAAAGAAAATGTGGTATATATATATATATATATATGTATATATGTGTATACATATATTACTCAGCTTTAAAGAAGAATGAAATTCGGGCATTTGCCGGTAAATGGATGGACTTTGAGTATATAATGCTAAGTAAAATAAGCCAAACCTAAAAAACCAAAGGCTGAATGTTTTCTCTGATATGCAGAAGCTAATTCACAATAAAGTGGGGGGACAGGGAAAAATAGAGTTACTTTATATTAGGTAGAGGAGAATGAAGGGAGGGAATGGGTATGGGGGTAAGAAGGATAGTAGAGTGAAACATGCACTATTACCTCATGTGCATTTGTGACTGCATGCCCAATGTGATCCTACAATACGTATAACCAGAAAAATGAGAAATTATACTCCATTTATATATGATTTATCAAAATGCTGAAATGCATTCTACTGTCATGTATAACTAATTAGAACAAATAAAAAAATGGCTCTATGTCAATGGGACACTGGAGCCAAATGAAAGAATCCAATGGCCAAAGATGGAACAATCTGAGCCACCAGACAAAGGAGTATTTGATTATAACCCAAGTTATAAAACAAATATCATGAGTTCATGCTAATAGATCTAATTTATTGGACATTAAGAAATAGTCTAAGAGACATCTTCTACAAAATAATTTCAAATAATTTATGTAAAATTATCTTGAAAAAGAAGATAAAAATTGGATGCTGCACAGTTCAAATAGTCTTTAGAACAGTGTGGTACTAGCATAAGCAGAGCCATATAGACTACTAAATAGAATCGTGATCCCAATAAATAGACCCAAACATTTTCTGACTTCCAGGACTTCTGCAGACAATGGAGACGGGGAGGATGAGAAAGCCAGGGCTGGCCAGAGAGCTGTTTCTGAGGGAGAGGGTGGGATGACCTACTAGAACATCCTCTTTAGTGGTCTTAGTGGGGTTGAGTACTGCAGGGCCTTCTTTGGGAAGGGACCATACAGCACATAATTTACTCTTTCCACTCAGTATTTTGTGTAAGTCATCATCTGGTTGTATGTAATTTGTTTACTCATTGTTGCTGCATTAAATCCTGAGGATGAATGTCTCAAAAGCTATGTACCCTTGTTCTGTGGAGGGGCAGTTACGCTGTTTCTGGCTTGTGTATTCTTCAAGCCTTAGTGTGAGGCTATTCTTCTGGATGGTTTGCAGAGTCAGGAGGAGTTTGGAGGGGAAGGGAAGAGAGGAGAGTGGAAGCATCTCTGGGCAGGGAACAGGGCAGGTGTGAGAGGCCTGGCTATAGAAGTGCAGAGCAGGCCTATGGGCACCATGATGACCTGTCTGAGATTGAAGTGGTGCACTTCCCCCAAAGTTGTGTTTAGGAGGTTTGGCTGTTGTGGGCCCCACCTCCACACCCTCTGGACCAGGCTACCTGATCCCTGTATGCCTCTGGAGTCCAAGCCAGTTCTCTGTGCATAATGGAGACAGGCAAAGAGTTTATTATAAAGACTGCCCATGGGAACTGTGGAAACACCACTAATTGGCCAGCCACTATGTCTCCTCTCCCAGGATGGGCATATCTCAAGCAGTCTGTGGTTGGGGATCCAGGCATTAGCTGTCACACATCCAGATGCTGGCCTGCTTGGAAATAAGCCAGCCAGAGCCCTAGAGTGAAGATGCTCATGCATCTGGCCACTCCCCACACCTCAGCAGTGTGAAAAGCCAGGTTGCTCTGTGGAACCCAACACTGGGGAAACTTCTGGCAGCCCCAGGCACATCTCCTCACCTTTTCCAGAAGAGCAACCTCATAAAACATGCCAAATCTCATATTTCATGCTAGGGACTATCCTTAATAGAGATGGTCTTGCATAAAGACTCCTGCCAGGAGTCTTCCATCCCCTGAGAGACCTGACAGATGTTCTCCCTTGGTTTGGCAGGTTCAAGTAAGAGGAAGCTGTCATTGCCTGAGAGGCAGCAGACTGCATGGTAGATGAGTAGGATTCCTTCTGACTTCTGTGGGGACCACACATGAGGGCAGGAAGAGTCGGGGGGATCAGCCACAGAGTCAGCTTTGGCAAGATGCCACCTTTTACACCACGGACATGTCAGGCTTTGTTGCACAGCAGTCAAAATTACCCAAGATGAGCAAGAAAGGGGGCTAGAGCACAGGTTCCACTACTCTGAATCAGGGCTCCTGTCTGCTGTGGCAAAAAGCCAGACACAGATGGGCACTTGCCTGGGCAGCCCTGAGCTGTGGCTTCACCAGCCTGACACAGCTCTGATGGAGATGGTGTCTGCTGCAAACTGGTCTTAAATGCAGGTTGTCCCTAGCTAGATATGGAGGTTGTAGAATTGAGTGAGAGAGTTCTACCTAAGAATCAAAGGAATTTCAGTTATTAGCTGATTCCTTCTTGCAATGTGTACTGCTTCATGCATAATTTAGTCCTGTTCTGAGGGTTGGAAAGAGATGGGTCTGTTACTCCAATATAATAACATTGGTACTTTCAAATCAGTGTTCCTTTGGAGTTGCTCTTGGACCCTCTCCCCTGGTTTGGGCCTTTTGTCATGCACATGGCCTATTATTGCACCTCCCAACTAATTTTCTCTTGCCCCAGCACACCAATCAAGGGAGACTAGGTAGTGCAGTGGTTGGGAGTATGCTATCTGAAGGCACAGGTTTGGATGCAAGCCAGGGCTATTTGCTTATTTGCTGGGTGATCTTGGGCAAGGGGCTTCACAGCTCTTAGTTTCAGATATGGGTATCATAGTACCTACCTTGCTAGGTTGATGGGAGGTTAAAAGTATTGATTCATGGAAGCACTTAAATAGTGCCTGGCCCCAAATCACCCTTAACTATTACCACCATTTTGATCCATTTTGGGTTCAGAAAACTCAACTAGCTATTTAAGGGAGACAGTGTTTGGCCTGACATGGGACACATTTTTGTCCTAAACTTTTAACAGGTATTTCCTGCCTTCCCTTGTTAAATAACTTGTGCATTCTGACTCAGTTCCCCACCCGGCCCTGCTGCACTGACGGACATTGTTGAAGTCACTGCTATTCCTGAAGGACAGGCTCTCCAGGAAGATTGGTCCACGGATTCCCTTCTTCCTCTGTACTTAACTAGTCACTGTTAAGCCTCCTGTATCCAACAGGATGAGGAGGAAAGCTAAAGTCATCAGACATGGAAAGTGTTCTTCAAGCAACTCTCCACATAAATATCATTCTCTCTCAACACTCTAAATCCACAGAGCTTACTCTGCCTTCTATTATGCATTGTGAGATGAACCCGAAGCCCCTGCTGAAGGAATGAGTAATAGGGTATAACCAGAGCTACTGGAAGCAAAGACTCCATCTGAAGACAGCCAGAGTTTCCAGCAATGGGGGGGTGACAGGGTGTAGAGATAAAAAAGGGAAGAGGGTAACATGCCTCCTGCTCTCAGTCTCAGCTGGGCTTTTTAGGCACTTACAGGAGTTTCTGGAGGCAGCAGATTGGCTCTGATGCCACACAGAAGACAGGACCAGGGTTTTGTGTGCTCTGCTCCCTACCTGACTGGTTTGGGACAGAACTTCCTACGACTCAGCTTCATAAACAGACTGGAGAGTGGACGTTTTCCCAGCCTCGAGAAAGGCCACTGGGAGTGCTGGCAGGCAGTCAAGAACTGTACCAACAATGCTTTCTTGAAATGAAGTGAAAGCACTTGAAAACTATTACATTAAAAGAGAATATGGTGTTATCAAACCACTTTTGACTCGAATCTGCTGCAATTCCAGGCATTGACAAAATAATAAACTTCCTTTTTCTCCCTTGTGGTTGCTGCATGCCCTTCCCTGCAGCATTGATCCCTCTTAGGGCCTGCTAGAACATCATAGCCCCTCTCCTGGTAACTCTTGATGTCACAGACGCTAGAACTCACAGAACTATGACTTCACTGTTCTTTGGGGCCCTATAGCAGTTGATCTAACCCAGCCCAGAGGCCAAGGAAGCATGTGAACCTCTGGACCATCTGACACCAAGGAAGGTAAAGAGGAATACCCGCTCACTACAGCTGACACAGAGAATGACAGAGTGCCTGAACCTAGGTAGACCTGACAACCACAACTTTACCTACTGGAAGTGGGGCACTGGTCAGATGCCTATGCATGACCCATTCATGATCCCCTCCTTTAGAGGTTCAGAACCCACCAGCATGCAGGACCCTCCATGACAACCTATCAATAAGCACAGGGCCCCTACATGGGAAGAGGGGGCCCAGAAAGAGGCAAAGGCCATGGGACCTTAAACCAGTTTTACCCAACATCCAGAGCTGGGGATACATGGCTGCACCCTGATCGGCACACACCCTGTCCCTCAGGACCTCCTGTGGGCAGCAGGAGGAGATAAGGAAAAACCACAGTGGGTATTGGCTCAAGTGGTGCTTCCATGCTTGCCTTGCTCCACCTGACTCCAGCCCACCTGTGCTCCTGACCAGGCTGCAGCCTGGCCCCAGGCTGTGCCAGCCCAATGTGGCAGTGGCAGCTGAAATCTGAGGGGGACAGAGTACAGAGTGTGGCCATGGCAGAAGATAGAAATATTTTGATGAAAAATTATACAATGTCTGACAGTGACTTCAATTTATGTAAAGTTAAAAATGACAAATCTAACTTAAAGAGTGGATGACACAGTGACCTATATATCTTTGAGGCTTCTATATTTTGTCTAATTGGTCAAATATTAAATCTAAATATACTGTGAAGTTGTGAAGATACCTAGAGTTGTTCCCCAGAACAACTAAAAAATGACAAACTCCACAAAAAGTGAGCAGCTCCAACATTCACATACAGGTTTTTGTAGAATGCAGGATTGGTTTCTCTTGGCTGAAAACCTAGAAAAAAAGGAGTATAGGTCACAGGGTATGCTGTCCCACCCTCCAGCAGTCTTTCTTGCTCCACATTTCAACTCCCACCCCAGAAGACACTGGGTGGTGTCTGCACTTCTCTTCTCAGTATATGTCCTCTTCATTTATTCCAGATAAAGGCAAGAGGAAACACAATGACTGACACCAAATCTACCTCCTCACACAGATGCTGCTGCTCAGCCAGAAACTCTGCTAGCCATTCCCCCTGTGCTAGGCAGGGACTATCCCTGACAAATCCATGACAGCTCTGGAGCCTGGGCATGGACTGAAGGATCCATGCAATTGAAATAGTTCATCACCTTCAAATCCAATACCCACAAACCTCTCAAGGAGATTGGGAAACATTAGTGGGTCCAGAGGCCTATCTTCCTTGGTACCCAGGCTTGGAGCTCTGCAGAGACAACTCCATGCTCAGAGCTCTAAATGCGGAGCTAAGCAGACCTTGCAGGCCTCATGCATGAGGTTATTGCCCACAAAACATGTCACAATGTCATCAAGAGCATTCAGCTATACTGGAGGCATCCCACTGTTGAAGAGGAGGGGTCTTTGCCCATTACACCCCAGGAAGCTCTTGGGAGACTCAAAAAACAGTGAAGAAGAGCTCCTGGTCTCCCTTTTCAGCCTCAGAATTTGCCTAGAAGGAGGCCAAGTACAAGGAGGTAGTAGACACAAGAACCAGGGCAGACAGAAACATCAAGGAATTGCCCACCCACAGTGGACAGTAGTAGTCCACAAAAATGAAAGATTTCCTCCGCTGTCACATAGCTGAGGGACCCCCTGATGCTGCCCAGCCTCCAGAACTGTGTTTTCAAGGCACAACTGCAGACTAGACTAGGAGGAGGAGAAGACTCTACAGTGAATCAATTGTGCTTTGAGGGCTGAGGCCCAGGTCATCTGGAATTACAGCTCCTTCAGCCTTCATGGTCACTCCCCCTGCCTGCCTCAGGGACTCTTCTCACATGTAGTCCCTAAAGGGCCTTGTAGGAATGCACAGCAGAGTGGTGCAAGGTAGAGGTGGACTCCTTGAGCCCAGGGGTCCTCCTGGAATCTGCTCCAGTGGCCATCACCTTGCCTCTTTTGTCTGGCAGGAAATGTAGCTCCCCTGTCCTTCTTCTACTCAGAGCCTTTACCAGTGCTGCTACACACTCCTGGGCTCAACCCCAGTCTCCTTGCTGACCCTGCTCCTACCTTTCTCCAATTTGGAAACCTGGAAGCTCTAGTTCCATGTAGGAAACCAGACCGGAGAGGGTAGCAAAGAGGTCAGGGAGGGCTTCATGGAGGTGATGATTGCTCAAGATCTGAAATTTATGAGAAATTAATTCTCTGGGCCTCAGTTTCTCCAACTTTAAAGCAGAGAGAACCCTGTGGTACCCATGACGGCCCCTATAGATCTGACTTGGAGTTCAAGTTAAGAAGAGATGTATAGACTAGGTGCAGGAAAAGGACTGTATGGAAATAGCTGGTGGCTTTGAATTTGAGGCAGGGAGGAGGTAAGAGTCAGGAAGGGCTGGAATAGGGTCAGTGGTGGTGGCGGGGATGGGGATATTTTGGGAAGCTCCTGGCACAGACACAAACAGATCTGTAGGAGGGAGTGGGGAGAGATGATGCCACCCTGCCAGCTCTGGCTGTTTCCATGGTGTGTCTCAAAATTCTTTCACTACTGAACCACATCCCTCTCCCTCCCTACACCCTGAGCTGCTCACAGGTGTCATTTCTTCTGCCTAACCCACATGATTCCTGCTGCCTGGCCTTCACTCATGCAGTCCCCTTCCCTTGATCCTCTTCCACTTTGTCTCTAGCTCAAAAATTGTCCAGTCATGTCCTTCTCCTTATTCTTCTCTAGGTCTTCTACCCCAATTGATGGGATACCCCTCTTCCATGCTCCAAGCTGACCACTGCATCAGGCCGACCACTGCATATGTATGCATTGGGTTCTGGAATCAGATTCCAGAATTCCAATTCCAGTGTTGCAGGCTTGAACTTGGGTAATTTGTAATTCGTGTCCTTTATTTGGGCCTCCCTTTACCACCAGTGAAATGGACAATATTAGTTTCTGCCTCACAGGCATAAGATGATCAGTTGTCACTCTGTATCCAATGGTTCTAAATCTGAAAATTCAAATGACCTGGATTGAAAATATTTGTTTTAATTTATTCTCCTCTATCCTTATTCTGTAAACATCAGATTATATCAACTGTTCATATAGTGCTTGCATTGTATTAGGTATTATAAGGTACTTTATGTTATTTAGGGATGATTTAGGAAGGCCAAGGTTATATGTAAATACTCTGCCTTTTTTAAGGAACTTGAGAATGCAAGGATATTGGCGTTGGAGAGGGTTCTAAAACTCAATTCCCATGATAATAAGAGGTGGTAGTAATTTTCAAGCATTGAATAGAATAGCTACTGCACAGTAAGTGTCTGTACATTTTTTTTAGTACTACCAACCAGCATTTACTTATAAAGAGTTCACACTGCTTCTGTCTCCATGCTCAAGGACATGATTTCATCAGATCTTCATGAAAACTCAAAGAAATGGGTACAACCCCTTTTAGAGATGAGAAAACTGAGTTATAGATTAAATGACTTGCCACAGAATAGTCAGCTTGGGAGTGGCATGGTGGGGATTCATACCCAGCCCTGTCTGTCCCATACAAAGCCTGGAACACAGTAGGTTCACTTCTTCATTCATTCAGCAGACTCCCATGGGTGCTTCCTAGAAGTGGATGCTTCACATGCAAGTGCAAAGATTCACAGCCACTATGCAATCTAGGTGTCACTAGATTAATTTGGTAAGGTTACTGACCTGGGAGAGGCAAGGCCCATTGGGCTTGTGAGGAGACATCAATTTGAATCGATGGAGCCCCAGGTTCTTCAGTTTGCTTTTTCCAGGTAGCCAATGCACCTGCTTCCTCATCTAACTGCAACTGAACGTCGTGGTCATGGCTAATTCCCTGCTCTCAGATCCAGAGTCCACCAGCACCTGCCAACTCAGCCCTGGGTCACCAAAGTTTCATGGTTAACCTCAACCAGCACAACCAGCCCTTTCCATCTCCTTCCTGCCTCAAGCCAGATCCCCAAGCAGAGCTGTCCTAACACAAAGAAATCTAAAAATTTTCAATGCTTATTACTAAGCGAAGAGGCTGATCTGCAAAGGCTACAAACTATATGACCCAATGAGATGGCATTCTGGAAAAGAAAAGGCTAAAGTGACAGGAAAAAGTTAAGTGGTTGCCAGGGACTGGTATCAGGTGGGATGTCAGTTGAAGCACTGGGGACATGTGAGGTAGTGGAAATGCTCTGTGTGAGAGGCCAAAGGTGGGCACATGTCATTCTACAACTGTTCAAGCCCATAGAATGTGCATCACCAACAGTGAATGTTAAGGTAAGCCACAGGCTGTAGGTGATAATGATGTGGGTTCCTGAATTGTAATGAATGTGCCTCTCTTGTAGGCATTGAAGGTGGAGGAGGCTGTACATGTGCACGGATGTGGGGATGCAGGAAATCTCTGCACCTTCTCTTCAATTTTTCTGTGAACCAAAAGCTGCTCTAAAATGTTCTTTATTAAAAACCACAAGTATGCTCTCCTTTCCTCACTGTACACTGGGGGAGGTCATGGGCAGGCAGCTGGAGTTCTGGGCAAACAGACCAAGTGCCTCCTTTCAAACTGGCCTCTCCACACACTCAGCACAGCATGGCCTGCAAGGGGCTTTGGGGTCTTTGCAGAGAGGGTGTCTGATGGTAACAGCTCAGAAGCCCTCACTGCCACCTCCCCATGAGGCCATCTGGGGAAGACTAAGGGTCATGAGGGCCCATCTCTCCCGGTCTGTCCCTGACCTGTCTCTGCCTCTCCCTGCCTCATTCCCTGCACCCTTGCTTCCCCAAATGCTGCTGGGTGTTTCCTGCCTGAGTACCTTTGTTCTGCTATTCCCAGTTCTTGGCACAGCAGCTTGTTTCCATTAACAAGTTGTCAGGACCCATTACGCCTCCTCTGAGAAGCCCACCCTGACTGCCCCCCAGACCTACCCTAGCCCTCCCTGTCCTCCTTGCTGTTTCCACAAACATTTCTGAATTCATGCTATTAATTCTTCTGTTTCATTATCCTCTCTCAGCCCTTTCATCTAGATTGTGGGCTCCAGGAGGGCAGGGGCCTTCCTTGTGCTCACTGTGGTCTCCCCAGCTCCCCCAACACTGCAGAGGCTTAGGGAAGGCTGGTGAATGAATCACATTCATCCATGGTGGACCTGACCCTCCCTCCACCCTTCCTTCCACTGCACAGAGCACAGGCAATGAAAGCTGAGCCAGGGCCGGGAGACACCCTGCAGACCCAAGATGGGTGCGAACAGGGAGGGGAGACGGGGATGCAAAGGACAAAGTGGTGGCCTAGATCTTCAGAGTGCTACAGAAGTCCTACCTCCAGCTCTTCCCCTCTGAACCTGTCCTAAATGTGGGGGTTAGGGCATAAGGGGAAGTGCAGGCCTCTAACTCAGCTGCCAGCGTGGCCCTGGTTAATGATTCACTATCTTGTTATAAATAGGCACGAGATATATTTTTCCCAACAGTGTGCAAACTGGTCAGCCTACCACGTCCCAGGAGGGATATTGAGGGACTAGCAATAAGATTCCTGTAACAGAGCCTCTCCCCAGTGTTCTGTCCATGTGCTTCATGGAGTCCTCCACAAGTTTGTCCTGGTTCCTGAATCTAGGGTGCTCCCCTAGAGATATCTTGGCATAAAGTCCTATAAGGCTGATTCCCCATGCAGTCACCCATGGAGGCTCTGGGCTATGACCACAAACCCACCCTCCCACCCTATCTCCTCTACTCCCAGATACTAGCCAGCACAACTCACATTCCTAGCCCATATCCTTGAAAAAGGCCAGCTTCCTCCTTCTGCCCACTGCATGTGGTGGGGCTCCCCTGGCAACACACCCCATTTCCACAGATGTGTGGACTCTTTAGTTGAGAAAGATGCACAGACTATATGGCCAGCCCACCCTTTCCCAAACACTGCCCAGGTATTGTGAGGGGAAGAGAGGTAAGAGGTCTGGGTGCCTGCAGAAAAATAACTGAGGATGCAATGAGAAGTGGGCAGTCTGCAACCTGGGAGGGCCCTCACCACACCCTGCCATCCTGGCTCCCTGATCTTGGGCTTCCAGCTTCCATATCTGTGAGAAATAAGTTGCTCTTGTGTAAAGGCCACCCATTCAATGGTTCTTTGTTATAGCTCCACTGATCCAGAGATGGGGAACCTGAGCCAGATTTGTGTACTGCACTGTGGACCCTTGCAGGTACTGAGGAAAGCTGAGAATGCTCTCTTCAAGGAGCAAGTAGAATGTTTGCACAATTTCAGGGTCTGCACACCCTGATTCAGTGGACACCTGGCACACAGTAAGCCTCAAGGCAGCACTTAGGACCACAGACAGGCACAGGGGCAAGAGCAACCACCTCTAGGGTCAGAGGCTACACTCCAAATGCAGCTGCCCTCATCCCTTCGATGGGGCATATGTGGCTTGCCTGCTGGGCTTCCTTCTCCCTGTCTGGTCATTTCACCTTCACTCTCCTTTCTCTCACATGGTGACTCTGCTCCTCCAAACTTAAACATCCAGTGTAATCCATCCCACTGGGACTGGCACAAAGGGAGCAGTGACCCTGGCTGGCTCAACCAGACAGACTCCCATGACTTTCACTGTAATCCTTAGGTAGGGAAACCCTTTTCCTGCAATGCCAAGCCAGCAGATTGTGTCCCTAAAGCTGCTGTGCAACATGCCACCTATCCACAGAAAGGGACTGAGCAGAAGAAGGCAGTACAGAGAGATAGAGGGGAGCAGGATCTGATGACATTGCTGGAACCCTGGAACCCCTGAACCTGGAATCACCCCAAACTTCCCAAGCACCTGCACCAAGAAATCCACTTTTTAGTCTTTTTCTTTTTCTTTCTGTCTCTCTTTCTTTCTTTCTTTCTTTCTTTCTTTTTTTTTTAAAGTTTATCTAATATGAAATTATGGAAAATGGACAAGGCTTTGCTGCTTCCTAGTTGTGTGACTTTGGTTCAGTTTCTTAAACCCTCTGAGCTTCACTTTCCTTGCTAGTAAAGAGGAGTTGCTACTTCTACCTACACCATGGGAAGGCTGCTTTATGGAGATAAGGCAAAGCACTTAGGATTGATATTTGATAAATGGAAGTTATTGTAATTCTAATTTACTAATTCAGCAGCACTTACTAAAGAATAGTTACAGGGGAATGTTTTAAAAGATGCAAGTATCACTAAGTGTCTACAACTCTTAGGAGCTCAGCTATCTGATTTTTCAGTGGGTCCACACTGTAGAAGCAACTGTTGCATCCTTAATGAACACCTAGGATCTGAGCTCCTGCACAGAAAACATCAGGCACAGAAAAAACATAAAAATATTGATTTCCATCTTTTCATATTGAAAGCAAAAATAACTGAAATGGGGGCAGACCTTGAAGGACCAACAAGGCTTTATTAAGCAGTGGCATGTGGCACATTTTCAAGGGAGAAAAATGGCAACTGATTACAAGAGGAGTCTGAGTTGTATAGGGTTTAAGTGAGACTTAATCCTCATAACAGAATGTGTTGGTTGTACATCCAGGGGGAACAGTTGTGCAATTTCAAAGCCCAAGTCAGGGGGAGCAGTTGCAAATTTGCTGGGAAATAATGATAAAAGTCCAGAGCCTTTTGTTTGTTTTCTCCTCCCAGTACCATCATCCTCCTTTGTCTCTGAGGATTGTTGTTCCACCTTATCCCTGGGGGTTGCTATTTTCCATATCCTTCACATACCACTAAAAGAAAAACAGTGGCCTCATCTGCACTTAAAGCTCTGAATCTCCTTTCCCAGGAGCTCAGGGCAACTCCATGGCAGAGTCAGGAGGCTCTCATCAAAGGGCTTATCCCTTTGGACATCAAGGAACACCCCTTCCATTCATTGTATAGCACAACTCTGGGGGTTGTGACACCCCTAGCCCAGAGTTTACCCAGAGGGAGCAAGCACCTGCTCTGAGAGTATCTGCAAGTTCACCTGTGACTAGAGGACAACAAAGTGTTCCCCTATGATTGAGTACATCTTGCTTCCAATGGAGTGAGCAAGCACACCTTCCTGTATACAGATGACCCAACTGTGACAGCTCAGGAGCACTGCTGCATGGGGGCAAGGACACTATCCCAGAGGTTCACACACTACTAAATGGGTAGGAACACAATTTGAATTCAGGACTGATTCCAAAGCCTGGTCCTTGGCCCTACTCCACACTCCCAGCACAGGTCATAACCATGTGTGCACTGTTGGTTTTAACTGCAGAGCAATGCAAAACAGGGTTTGGAGTCAGACCCCTGGGTGAACCACTGGCCATTTCTGGGACCTTAAGCAACTATTTGCCATCTCTGTGGCCCAATTTCCTTATCCACAAGAGAAGGTTTTCCATTCATTTCACAGAGCATGGATATAGTTAAATGAGATTGTCCATAGAACAAGCTTGGTATCTGATGGTGTTCTTTCTTTTTTTTCTTTTTTCTTTTTTTTTCCTTTTTTTAGCTGAGCCCTGGTTTTCCTGGAAGGAAATGGACTCGCCAAATCTTATCAGTTCCTGAGTTTTAAATCTTAAATACAGACTTGGCAAATTCCATGTAGAGAAAACAAGGAGGGCCCGGCTCACAGAGGGTGGTGCTGGCCAATCGTGACCTGAGGTGCTCAGACTCTACAGCTTTGCAATGACCTCTGCTTAGAAAGTAGGAGTCACATGGTTGTTAGGGAGGGAGGCCTGGGAACAAGGACTCATGCCTCTTCATGTACCATCAGAGTTCTGTAGTCTTAGCAAGTACAGGCCCACAGGGATGACAAAAATCCACTTTTCTACCTGCTAACCCATGACAAAATGCTCCCACAAGCTCCATCAGTACCTCATGAGCTGCCACAGAGACACCCAGTTGGTTAGCATGGGAGAGACAAAGGAGTAAGAAAGCCAGAGCCTGCCACCCTCATCACTGAGAACCAGGGCACCCAAATCTGCCACAGATGTCCGTCACTATCCAAAGCTCCCAGAAACTACTCTGCCAGCACACTAAAAAAGGGTGACAAGAGATCCCTCTGAGCAGCCTGAAGCCACAGAGAATGCTCATTCCTATCCAAAAACCTGGCTGCCCCCAAGATGCTGCCCCTAGACCTCAGTTCACTAGAGGCAATGCATACCCCACAGCCTGCCCTCTAAACCAAGCTACACTGGCAAGGACCAGACTGGGATATCAGGACATAGGAATCCTTCTGCACATAGGGAAACTGAGTCCTAGAGAAGGGAATGGATATGGACAGGGTTATGAGGCAGCTGGTTGCAGAGCTGGGACCAGGACCTCAGCCAGAGCCATCCCAGAAGCCTGGCATTCTCCTGCATGCAGCTGCCCTCCTCAATTGAACCAACCTGCCATTTCCTTACAAACACGGTCTGAGCAGAAAATTTCTGGGCCTTTCTGAGGGATCCCAGATATTTTGCACATTTTCTTCTTGGAAAACACTAGAATGTGCAACCAGCCCTGGAATTGATTCGGAAAACAAAAAGGGACAATCCACACACAGAGACATATACACACACAGACACAAACACACACATACATATCCATACTCCCTGAGCAGGAGGGCAGCAACAGGTCCCAGTGTCCAGGCTGCCCACCTTCTCATGGAGAGGGTCTCCTCAGTGGTGCTCAGTGCCACCACGACATGCTGCCACCCCTAATACACACACACACACACACACACACACACACCCATGTACACACAAGGACCAGGTTGGTCCACAAGTTCTACAGCCATGCAAGATCTTGGGCTGAGAACTCACATGAAGCAAACATGGCTGCAACAGTGTGCTAGGCTGAGAGATGAGGGGGTGACAAGGGGAGGGCAACACACACTACACAAGCACACACACAGTCATAGCCTTATTTATTCACATACACTCATGCATCATTCAAACCAGCTCACAAAACAGTTCACACACAGATACACATACACACAATACCCAGAAATACACTTGGACATCTCCAGACAGATGCACATATGTTCTTATATATACATAGTCTAGCCACATGTCCTCACACACAGCCACGTGTGTGTACCCAGGCACTCACAGTCCAGGCATTCAAATGCTATCCTTAGACCCCACCACTATAAATGCTCCCCACCTCAACAGGGAGGTGGCTGGCTATCGATCCAGAGGTTAGACTAAGCTCCAGGCTAGGCTAAGGGAGGGTGAAAGGGCAGAGTGGCAACAGAAGCCTGTCTGTCATTCTGTGTGTGGAGAGGCAGAGGTTAGGGGACCCTGTCTGCCAAGGGAGCAATTCACAGACCCTGACCTGGGACCCTCAGGGAGCCCTACCTTTGGGAAATCACCCACCGCCAGACCTGCAGGAGGGAGTGTGCTCTGAGTAAACCCACTCCTGGCTTGGCAAGCAGAGCACTGAACCTCAGATTCACTGCCCGCTCCATGCCTAGTTCCCCAGTCTACCATCTGTAATGGGCAGGGAGGAGAAGCATCCTAAATGGAATGTCTGATGTGTCATAGGGGCGAACAATATCTGCAAATGGTAGGGCTGCTACTGCCATTCTCCGAGACTGTATTTTCTTTCTAAAATTGGGCAAATGGGTTGTATTCTGAAATTGGGTGGTTGAGAGAGGGAGATCCAGAGGTAGAGGACTTTGGGTAAAGGAAACAACAAGTGCAAAAGCCCTGAGGTGGGTGTGTGCTCTCTGAGGGTGGCATAGAAAAGGAGACCCATGGTCCTGGAGTGGCATGAGCGAGAGGGACCATAGTGGGATGTGCACCAGAGGCCTGGTGGCCCAGATCTCTTTAGGGCCTTGAATGTTACATTCAGCATTTGCAATGCTGCCAACATGCCAAAGCTCAGATGGACTGAGGGGTAGCTCAGAGTTTCCTTCTCCTGCAGTTGTAGATCCAGGATTCCCTCTTTTCCATTTGTCGGTGGCAGGGGTCTTTGGTTACAAATTACAAAGCCAACTTTGGCTTATTTGGGAAAAAAGGAATAAACTGGGAAGATTACAACTATTCCCAGAGTTCACTGGAACATGGAGATCTGGGAAATGGATAAAACCAATGTAGGGGACAGCGTGAGCACAAGGCGGCGCTGCAGGGGCCTCCCCTCTACAGATCTTGGCTGGCTTGGGGAAGGCCTGGGAAGAGCCCCAGCACCTGAGCCCAAGTGCTGGGGCTCTTGCCCAGCAATGTTCACAGGCATGTGCAAGATGTCCTTCAAGAAGAAAACTCCACTTGCTAATGCTGCATTCTGGGCAGCACGGAGGGGAAAACTGGTCCTGCTGAAGCTGCTATTGAACAGCGGTCAAGTGGATGTGGACTGCAGAGACAGTGTACAGAGGAACACAGTATCTGCATGCCCAGAGCACCCTTTTCCACCCTGCAGGCATGACAGCACCTCACAAATACAGTCCCCTTTACAACGCTGACGTACCTGATTATGTGTTTGCTTACTTTATTCTTTTCAAAAAGTCCTGGAAATAGTGGTGACCTTAAAAACATAGAGGCAAAGTCAGAAATAAAACAGTTGCACACACAAAACGGAAGGCAGCCACGGTATGGAGAGAAGCACTTCGCAGGAAGCCGAATTGGCAAGTCATAGGAAGAAAAGACTGCTTAGTGAAAGAATTCACTTTAAAAAAAAAGAAAAGAAAAAGATAACGTACAGCCACACATGGATTGTCCCGGATGTGGGGGTTGATTTTCTACAAGGATAAGAAAACTGAGAAATTGAAGCCTCCACCCAGCCTCCTGTCATTTCTTCACCATTCGTAAACAAAAAGAAATTGTCAAGTAGGAAGGAGAAATAAAAATAGATACATGCCTACTGGCAGATCCCATCTAGAGATCCCCTTCCCTCCTTCACTAGAGGCCAAGAATTCTCTGTGTTCAGCACCTCCTCTCTACATCTCTCAGGACAAGCAGCACCTCGGATAAGAAGATGATTTTAGAACTTGAATCAAAATTTTTTCAAAGGTGCCTATTGTTTTCCTGCAAACAGGGGGTGCCATTGCATTTTATTGCACATATTTGTTAAAGGAAGTCTACCACCAGCCCAAGTGTTTGCTCCAGTTGGCCCCCTGGGAGAGCTTCAGTACTCAACTCTGTATCCACTCTGTATCCTTTTCTACCTGGCTCTGTGTTCCAGTCTGACCCTGTGAACTGCCCCCCTTCCCTCTGGCCTCTGGTTGGATTTGGCCAATGGGAGCATCAGCAAGAAACAGAGGCTGGGAGGAGAGCACTGGGAGCCAGTGCCCTGCCTGTTCTGTCTGGCAGTGGTGATCTCACCGTCTGCATCCTGGAAACCAGTCTCTTCCCCTTGTGCCTCTGGCCTTGCTGGTCATGGAACCCCACTGTTACTACCTTCCAGAGCTGTACTGTTCTTTCTCCAACACCCAGGATACAGCTTTATAAATAGTCTCTTTATTAAACTTCCTTCCAATAATCCTTAAAAAAATAAAATAAAATAAAATAAAATAAAATAAAATAAAATAAAATAAAACCAAAGTAGGTCCTAAAGTCCAGAAAGGGGGACACTTGGGAACATACACTTGGCCAGGACAGTGTGGTTGGTGTGCTACCACTCAGATAAATAGAGTACTGTCTGTTTAAGACCCCTATTCCTTGACTGAGACACACGGCTATCCCTCAGCTGATATTGGGTCCTCCACTGTCTCCAGAGATGATGTGCTTGCTGAGTCCTGAGGAGAGAGCAGAATGGGAAATGCTTACTTGACAGCAAAAAATAAATGATGTTATTCTTTTGATCTGCAATGTCCCCAGAGCTCATGTGTTCAGAGCTTGCTCCCTAATGCAGCAAGGTTCAGAGGTGGGGCTCCGAGGCAGTGATCAGATCATGAGGACTCTGACTTCATCAGTGGTTTAAAGCACTTGATGGATTAATCCATTGAAAACCAGATGGACTACTGGGAGGTGGGACTAGTTGGAGGAAGTAGGCCACTGGGCTCCTGCCATGGAAGACTCTATCTTGCCTCTGATCTCTTCCTCTTTCTCTTTCCTTGCTTCCTGGCTTCATTGAGTTGAGCAGGTTTCCTTCACCATATACTTCCACCATGTTTCTGCCTTGCAGTGGGCTGACCATGAACTGAATCCTCTGAAATCATCACAGAAAATAAATCTTTCCTCCCCTAAGTTGTTCTAGTCAAGTATTTTGGTCACAGCTACAACACAAATAATGATAATAATAATAAAATTACCATAGATTGAGGACCTGCTATGTGATGGGCACTGTGCTGAGCTCTTTGGTTGCATGCCCCTACTGAGCTCATCTAATGCGGCCTTGCTCATGATGACACTGTTGCCCCCAAGGTGAACTTGGGGTTCTCTGCTTGGGGGGCCTTTTGGCAATGACACTTAAAGGAATGGCAACCATGGCTCTAAGCACACAGTTGCTCTTTATCCCATGTAAAGTAATCACCACTGGGATGTTCTGGTTAATGGGGTTGCAAGCATTGTGGCCTAAGTTTTAGACTTAGAGAGCCCTTTAGTGTTAAATCTGCTTCTTCTTTTTTTTTTTTGTTTTTGTTTTTGCTATACACAAACCTCCATCATTTTACTCCAGAATACATCATTTTACCAAGAATAAAAAGCTTTCTTATGTTTATTGTCAGCACATTTAAAAAGGTCCAAATTTTATCAAGTAGAATAGATAAATTCATCAGACAAGAAATCATAAATTACTTTGGCTGAAAAAAACTTTAAAAGAATCTCATTCAACATTCTGCTTGGAGGTTTCTACATGTACTGTATGTGTGGTGAGTGTGTGGGTGTAAAGAGTTTTTGTTAAGGGAATGTAGTATGGTCTAGTTTACTTTTCCATAATTCCAAAGGAATTACAATGTTTTTTTGCTAGCAATAAAGAAGCACAAGATCTGTATTTCCTCTGCCTCATGCAGAGCCCTGAGAGCTCCCTGCTGAGTAAAGTTGGCAAGGAGAATTTGGTCAATATTTGTGGCTGGAAAAACTAATGGTGGACTTGCTGATGGATGGCTGGTAAGCAGCTCCAATTCAAGAAATGGCCTTTCAGTGTCAGGACAGACATTTTCTCTGGTTTAGGGTCTGGCTATCAGGGGATTCTGTGTGCACTGACCCAGGTCTTTAACCAATATGAAACTGGAAGTCAAAGACTTAGTTTGCTACAAAGTCTGAGTCCTTCCTCCTTACCTGCTACGAATTTGGATGAAATTTCTACAACCTAAGGTGCAGTATAACTGATGAGATGATTCAGCTGAGGTTAAAGTGACACTGCTGCTCTAATTTCCTGACTCCTCAGATTTGGAGACACTTTCCTTTTCAGCCAACAGGCCATTACCTCAAGCCCCGAAGGGCGTTTATATTTCCTACATCATCTATCCCAGTTCCACAGGCAGTGCCCAAGTTTTCGGTCTTTGCTGATACAAAACTGGACTGATGAGAGGAGACTTGTGGACACTGTTCATTGTGGCTCAGATGCTCATTTTGGGTCCATCTCTCTGAAAGACCCTTAATACCTGTATGGCACTTGGCTGATTTTTCTGATTGACAGAAAACTTCTTCAGATGTCCTTTCTGCAGCTGGCTTACTACTAATGAATAAAGTTTATGAAACTCTTTCAAGTCTGCTGTTACAGATGAACAAGACTCTTCTGCTGACTCTACAGAGGGCCTCCAACTGCCACTGAGACTCAAAGCTGGGAAATCATTACCATATTCATTATTTGTCCAAGAACTTTCAAGATTGCTCTCTGGGGGCTGTAAATCCTGAGTGGAGAACAGAATTATTCCAATTTCTGATAAGAGGTTACATTTTACATGTTTCTACTATCAACAAGGGATTACCTGAAGGGAGGTCACGTGCATCAATGTTGTTGGTGCTCTCATTCTGCCTGCCTGCTGAATTAAGCACAGCAACTAGGGGGTTTAACTACATCCATTTCCATAGTGTTTCTGAATCTGAGCAGCCAAAGCATCCTGAATGCAGAAAACTTTCTACTTGTAAGATCCACACTCTGCTGTAGCCCATCTCCTTTCCAAGCTGATTTCTTATTGTTCTTGTTGCCTCTCTTCAGGAAGTTCAAGAATGTCCCCCATTTCACAAAGATATTCATGGTCACATGGTGCATCCTGTGTATAACTTCATGCATTTCATTATCTAGTTCTTCATGAGGCTGAATGACATATACTTGACTAAGGTTCTTGATTTTCTGGATGCCAACTCTTCACTTAAAGCCTCCCATGGTTCATGCATCCTTGTAGCTGTGACAGATAAACTAGCTTCCTCCCTTGTGTGGAGACAAAATTTGAAACCATGGGTGTTTCTTTCAGCAGGTTTCACCAGATTTCCTGCAACAACTGCTTCTTCAGATGAATTATGCAAAGGCATAGCTGGACACTGGTCTGCAGAGAAAGCATGACCAGAAAGATCCTGCAGAGGAAGATGGAGTTATTGGGGAGAGTTTATCTGGAATTCAGGTGAAGCTTTCAAAGTCTTCACAGCTTTAGGTTTGATGTTGTCTGGGTCACTGGGCTTGGTAAGGCAGACCAAAGCAAAGAAAGAGTAAGCACGATTCATGGGATTGCCAATCTCAGGACTCTGTCCTGAGGAAGGATCTGGATGATTCAGTCCATTTGAAGTTGGTAGGATGACATTCCCAGTGAGGTAGTTTACTATTTTCCTCTGGTCTGGACCCACTCCAGCTACAGCACACACACCACATGCGTCATGGCTTCTGACAATCTGCATCCTCTGCTGATTTTGAATGGTTTCTGCTATCTCTTGGTCTGCAGTCTGCCCTGACCACACATCCTCTTGCCTTGTTGCTTATTCCAACCAGCCACACTCTGGTATCTCTGCCTAAAAATGAAGGTGATCTGTGAGCCTGAGGTGCCAATCACCAGTATATATTTCTTGAGGTCAGTCAATGGAACATTGATGCCATTTAAGCATCCAGCCCCAGAAACATGTCCATGGGCTGCTCCTGAATTATAGAGAATAAACATGCCAGGAAATCTCCTTCGATCTCAACCTGAGCTAGATGGACCCTCTTAATAATCTTCTGGGTGTCCACTCCTTTGGAAATCCCTGCCCACCCATGGTCCATTTGTCTCATTATGTTATTCTGCACAAGCTTCACTCATTATGGTCATCTGAGCACCAGAGTCAACAGATGCTTTCGCAGGATGTCCATTCACTTTGTAGTTAATACAAATCATCATTACTTGGCCAAAGCTTTCTGGAGCCTCTTCCATAGCTATGATCATGTTTTCATCAATGTTCTTTTGCCTTACATCTTCTTCTACTTGCATGAGTTTTCAGACTAATGGAGTCAGCAGAAGAGATGACTTTTATCTTGTTTTCTCCTGGCTTGGTCCTGCTGCTGCTTTACCAGAATTGTGGAAACTTCTCCAGATCTCAGTTGAACAGAGCTTTGTCCAAGCCTGAGGAAATTATGCTATTTCTCCAGGAGATGAGTGGGGCTGCTGTGCTCCTCCTGGGGGCTTATTGTGCCAGGCACAACTATACTCTTGAAGTCCATCCAGGGTAGGTCTAGTCCTTGGTGGTGGGGATGCTGGATATGAGCTCGCATAGTGCATGGAAGTTGTGCAGCTCTAAGTCAGCAAAACCTGAAGGGAAAAAGTCAACTGTGAGAGGTCCCTTCACAAACAATACACGGTGAGCAAGATAGCCTAAGCACGACACTAACCCACTTTGACTTGGCTCCTCGGGGCAGTAGCAACAGGGCCTGGCTATTGCTGGGGTGGACATTGTGGGCTGTTTGCTTACACACTCCCTTCCCCCTCACACATGCTCAGTGACTCACCCCCTCCACCCTCACTAGCAATTACAGTGGCCACCCACACCCCCTTAGCATTATAGGTTCCAGTGTCCCCTGTATTGGCTATCTACAAACAGAGGGGCACTGGTCAGAGTTTGTATGATGTTTTCAAGCTCAAACTTCACATGACCACCGAGCTGCATTGGTTGCTCCATCACTCTCAGATAGCAAAATCTGTCACTCCTTATCATTGGTTGGATCCCTGGCCAGGGTCCCTGACTGGGAAAAATCTCCAGTGAGCCATGCCTGGAGGAACAATCACTGGGGTTGGTACTAGAGTAGCTGATCTTCACATCCTCCACCCAATGGCCCTCCAAGGTCCCATGCTTGCTGCAGGATGTGGGTGTTAGGATTCCCAGCTTGTCTGTTGTGGTCAACAGAAGACTGCACATTCCAGAGGCCCTCGAAGGTCATGCTGGCAGGCAGCAGTGAGTCAGGGACCCAGTCCTGGAAGGAGTAGGATCACCCATGGGCCAAATGAGTCACACAGCCAACAGACCCATGCTCCATTTCTAGTGGGTGAAGAAGTTGGGGTCACATTTGTTGAAAAGAACCTGCCCCTGGGAGCTTGGTCCCTTTGTCTTCCCTCATACCATCACTGCTGATTTGGTGCTTCTCCTGAATCTTCTTCTGGAATGGCCAGGACAGGAGGCTCCTCTGCTTGCCTGGCACAGTGAAGTCATAATACTGTCAGTCTGCCTGTCTGTGACATCAGGAGTTATCTGGAGAGTGGCCAGGATGTCATAGCAGGCCTTAAGTGGGACCCTTGGTGCCTATGGCCCAGAAAGACCCACATGGGAGAGAAATCAAGTGCAATTTCCTACCAGAGCCTGGAATCTCCAGGCCTTTGAATCCAAGTTGATGGATGCCAGCCTGCTCCACTTAAAATATCATACTGTCCATCTGGGACTTTCATTTTGGCCAGATATATGCTGGTTAGTATTTTTGTTAGGAAATGGCCAGGAGAAGGGAGAATGTGTTGTGAATGAATTGGTTTTTGTTGTAAAGGGCTGGGGGTTAGGGTTTGAATTAATCCAACCATCTTCTTAAACAATAATCTAAGAGTTTAATTTATCCCACCTGTCCCTGCCTTTCCTCCTGATCCATGCCACCATAGATCACTGATGGTTTCCATGGTCAGAATTCAGCCACAATCCTTTTTTTGTTGACTAAGACTGGGATAAATTTTTCTATAATGACACACCCCAGGATTGCAGGTCTTGTCAGGCAACTAAAGATTTTGTCAGTATTGCTTTCAAATATAAAGATATAAATTCTTTATAAAGTGATTTGTTTTGTCTAGGGATGGTTTTTTCCAAAGTTTTCCACACAGGTCAGATGGGATGAGGATCCAATCATCTGCTGCATGAATCCTCTTCAGGTATTCCAGCTCATCAGTACTTTTGACATTTTCTCCTATGTTGAATTATGTCAATAGAATGTAGTTGGAAAAGTAGCAGGCCTAAAATGGAAGCATCATTACAATTAGTGTTCTCAGTAGGAAGTTGGGCTATGAATTCTCACTGTTTCCCCGTTGACCCTGACTTTTTACAGTAGGCATCCCTGGGGATGGGACCATTATCAATAATTGTTAGGTATCAGAATTCACATGAAATAGATGATGTGGTGTGTTAATCATCCTACTCTTGAAGAAGAAAGGATGAGCACAAGGAGTTAATGTCATGAAATTCAAAGAAGTACCTGCAATAGTCTTTGGGAAGTAGTAGCCTTCTGGGACAGGGTCCCTGGCTGCATGTTAATTAAGTGGCCTTAGTGCACATGGGCAGTCATGGAAGTCAATCCCAATATGAGCTGGAAAAACTAGAGGTGATAACAGAAAGGAACCATGCTCCTTGGCACTGTCTTTCCTTCTTCTATTGTGTTTAGCTTCAGGAAGATTTTATTTATCTTTGCTGAAATGAGTGAATAGGTGGTGAATAAATACTTAGTTTCTTCTGATATGACTGAGGAGCAATAGCAGGTATTTAAAAAACTGGATTTTGTGTGTCATTGTACAACCAGTCACAACTCTTATGAAACATTTTTATAAGTCTCTTTGTGCTTTTGATGAATGTTTTCCAGGCATACTGTGCAGTGTTGGGCATAGGAGGCCCTTTCTCTTCTTTTTTTTTCACGGTCCTAGGGATTGAACGTGGGGGCTTGTGCTTGCAAGGCAGGCACTCTACCAAGTGAGCTATATCCCCAGCCCCTGGCTCTTCTCTCTTCTTATAAATGGTTTTGTGGAAATTTGATTGAGTTTCTTAGTTTCATGGGTTAATGTGGGGGTTGATTGGTGGTTTATAGTACACTTCAGTTCTTGAGAACTTTGCTGTGCCTCTTTGGGTCTGATCTGTGCATGTGAAGCTCAGGGTGGTTCTAGGAACTGTGTTGGTTCACAGAAGATTTAAGGAATCCCTTCCATCTTGGTCCTCCTTGGAATTCTTCTTTCATTCTTAGGCCCCTTAAGGGCCCCTCTTTCATGTTCCTTTCAGGGTTTTCAGGCCCTTGAGCTTCTGTGTACTTCCACATGACCAGTTCAACTCCCAGGCAGAACAGTAAGAGAAAAGAAAAGCAAAACCTTGGAATGGAGGTTTTTCTCACACTCTTCACATAACAGTAGTTTCTTTCAGTACCTTTGCCTGGAGGGAGACACAATTCCTCTGCCACTTTTGGAGCTGTGGAACAATTTTGTGAATAGAAAAACAAAACAAATAGTGGTGACCTGTCACTCTTTAACATGAGAGGCCCCTTCCCAACTTTATGGGTGGAAACAGAGATTCGTTTCCTTAGGTTTTCCCTTTCAGTGTTAGCTGGATTTAACCTGCCCTGGTAGGAGCTAGGAAACAAGGGAGGAAAAAAATCTCCATAAGTAAAAGCCAGTATTTGTTGTTTTTCAACTTATTCCTCCATCTTCCTGGGATTGTCTGCTTCTCAATGTTTTGAAGCACAGTACATGCTTTTTTCTTTCTCTATTTAGAGTTTAGCTAAATTCTCTGTGAGAGACAGGTTGTCTGGTGGTTTTCCATCTAGTTCCAATCAAAAGCCTATACCTACTTTGGAACAAATGTATTTACATTATCATACAGGGTAGGCTTTTCTTCTTTTTCAGAGCAGAATATTTTCCATTGTTTTATATGCCACTATTTTCTGTACATTACTCTCCGCAATGTCAGTTCAGTTTCTACATCTTTCCTGTTACCGGTAGTTCATCAGTGAACATGGAAGTGCAGATATCTTTCACTCCTAATTTCCATTCTTTTCACATGGACCCAGAAGTGAAATTGGTGAGTCATCCTAAGAGAAAAAGGCAACCACAGAAGGACAACTACTGCATGGTTCTACTTATATGAGGCATTTAAGAAAAAACTTGGAAATCTCTGAATATGTGTGCTCTCTCCCCCCTACTCATACAGAAATGGAACTTTAATGAAGATGTGTCCTCATCACTATCGCATATTTACCAATGCTTGTCCAAATAAGGTGCTTAATGCCATATATTATTCCTTCTTGCTTTGCCTTCTGCTTAAACTAGCTAGAGACTCAGAATTCTAGTGATGCCTTATCTTTTGGAAAGAGAAGTCATTAGGATGATAAGGGTAAAGTGAACTTATTCTGTCATGGACACATAGACTCCACTTGAAATATGTAGCCCTAAAAGTGGGAATGGGGACCTCGAGTTACTGGAGCTTGTATTGGCATAAATGCCAAGTGTTTTGAAGCAGTTCATATGGATGAGTAGTAAAGAAAAATTACATTCATTCCCAAACTTATGATTGCTCACCAGAGAATTTTTTGACTTTATAGCAGTGCAAGAACAACACAACTTCTGTAGAACTACACTTCATAGTTTGCATTTTGATCTTTTTCCATGTTACCAATATGTGGCACAATACTTCCTCCTGATGCTGGGCAGTGGCAATGAGCTGAGGCTCTCAGTCAGCCATAGTGTCATGAGGGGAAAGAAGGAGGATACGAGGCATTACAATCTTGAGGCAGGGTGTTTGGTATCCAGGCATATTAAACAAACTTGCACTTAAGGTATTTTTTATTTATGAGAGTTGTCATCATCATGAGTCAAGCAGTATCTGTATTATTTTGTTTCAAAGCACTTTTGTGTACTTTTCCCCATTTATTTCACATAGGAAACTCAGATTAAAAAGGAGGAACCAGAAACTCAGAAATATGATGTGGCTAATCCCCCAAGGTTCCACAGTGCCAAAGGCAATGCTGGGATTTGAACCCCAGGATCCCTAGTGTTCACCTTCACTACCTGCAGCACACTTAAGTTGTGTCCAGACCCAATTGCTCATGGAAGCACTGATCTTGCAAGCACCACTTGACTCTGTCAGGAATCATGCCCTTCCTCCATCCAGTCCCCCTGGGGCAGAGGATTCTCTCCTCAGCAGTCCATGAGGTATTTTTTCTTTGCATCAATTTCACAACATTGTAGGATCTTCCTGGATGCAGAGAGTCAGTGTACCATTGATAATAAGGAAACTGTACTCTAGTCTGTATCTATCCATGTGAGACTTACATGACCTTAGACAAGTAACTTTCCTTTCTGAGTTTTGGCTTTTCTATCAGTTTTGATAGGAACTGCCACTCAGCCATTCAATGAGAAATATCACAATATGTCATAATCTGTTTTATAGACTAGCTCCCATCAAGCAGTCATCTGCATTTCTTCAACGTAGATTAAATCTGGAAAATCTTAAGGAAAGACCCTGAACAGAGAGAAAGTGAGGTCATGAATTTCTCCCACAACTGTCTATCAATGCTTTTATTTTGAGGGATGGTATCATGTAATATTCCTCTCCTTCTTATAGGATCAAAAATTAGTCTTTTTGGGGCCGGGGATATGGATCAGTTGGTAGAGTGTATGCCTCAAGAGTACCAGGTCCTGGGTTCAATCCCCAGCACCAATAAAAAAGTCTTTCCGATTTAATGAAATCCTAAATGTTGCCTTCTGTCAACAAATCTGCAAAGTAGCTTTCTTTTCAATGCTTTAAGTGTCTAGTCTTAACTGAATTTTTGTGTGTATAATACACATATATGTTTTCATAATTCTTTTTGACAGATCTTCAGGATATATTCTGCAAGACTGGCCAGGATGTGGATAGGAAGTTGACAAACCAGGAAATCTGGAACTCTCTAGGTTCTACCTTGTGAGAACCAGGAACTTGAGAGCATTTGATTACAATGGAGATGGAAGAGATTCATCCCTGGGACTAAGAGTATCTTTAGGTGTCTAGCATCATCAGGCATATTTTAGGGATGGGTGTATACCCTGAACTACCTAAAATCTACTTAAATAACAAAAACAATCCTTTTACGCTTCATCCCTCTGGTCTTCCAAAGTATAGTAGCAGACACATTGCCACCTTCTAACTTGTTTAAAAAGTTGAGTAAAAGCTTTTTAAAAATAGTTTACTTATAATCTTATGTTAAGAAATCTATGATTTCCTGAAACCAGTAATACTTATATCTTAAAATTTCTGGGAAAAGAAATAATAAAGCCCTCTTTCCCTCTTTTTCTCCTTTTTTTTTGTCAGAAGGAGACCTCATCTTTTAAAACTGGCAATTATATATATATTACATACATATATATATATATATACATATATATAGAATATATATTCTCTCTCTATATATATAGAGAGAGAGATAGAGAAAGATATATATATATATATATATATATAGAGAGAGAGAGAGAGAGAGAGTAAGATACCTATTAGATATCATGTAAATTTGTCTTAAATAGCTGCATTTTATAGAGACTCAGACAATGTCTTGTCATTAAAGGATAGGCCTTTTCTGTTTTTAAATAATTAAAATGAAAGAAAAATTGTGCATATTATGTGAAAAGTAGAAAGAATTATTGTGAGAAGGATGTGAACAAATGATGTATTAAAAATCATTGATCTGATCTGGGTAGCTGCTGAAACTATGTTCACATATACTTCACTCATCTCTCAAATGCCAAGGTGCTGCCATGGGGTTTATCCTGCAGACAGGGACATTGATTCAGGGACTTGATGCTGTGGGAACAGTGCCAGTTCCAGGGTTAAGAAAGTTGGATTTTGAGTGTTTATTCCTATTCCCTCAATGAACCCCAACCTGTGAACCAGAGAAATCTTGGGGATTTTTCTCATTTTTAATTTTCTTTAGGGTTCATGAGCATAAAATGTTATCCAGCAGTGAGGTACATTTTCCCTCAAGTGTGCTCGACTGTCTGCCCCTACCCAAGTCTATCTAAAGAGTGTAATTGGCTCCTACCTTCAGTACCATCTCTATTCTGAATGGCAAAAGGCAAGTCCCTAGTTACTGTCTCAGACTAGTCACCCAGAGCATTAGCAGAAAAGGGTACATCTACTTTTAACCCAAGAAGCTACACCCCTTGAGATTTTACCTGGGAGCTAGCCAAGAATCTGAAAGATTTCTTGGTGAGATGACTAAGGCCAGAAAAGGTGTAAAATGAAATGTGTGAAATCACATTGCTTCCTTCCAGATATCAGCTCAGAAGTAGATAGAGGCTTTCTGTCCAGAGGATGCCTCACTATAGCTGGCACTGTAGCAGGAGCCTTCATGTAATGGTAGCAAGTGCAATATTTCCGTTTTGTGGACCTGGCAAAGCAGGTCCCTACATGGGAAGGAATAGTACCTCCATGTCACCTGTATGTTGAGTTGCACTTGCAGTTGTTCCCAGAAGCAGTCATGAGGTAACACAAAAGGAAACCTGAAAAACTTAACATTGCTGTAGCCAAGACATGGAGAAACTAGAGGAGCTCTCCTGGCACCAGTTTCTCTAATGTAATTCATTTCCTTTAACCTGTTCAAGTTGACCTGTGAGCCAGTGCAGTCCAGTGCTGTTAAGCATGTAAGGGCTGGTTTTTTCATATAACCTTCAGTTTGCTGTTGACTGACCTTAAACTTTTTTCTAGAAGTATTAAAATTCAGTTAAAGCAAGACAACGTCTTTTGCAGTGAATGTGTCTGCTTGTCATTACTGCTCATGTTTCACCCTTTAAAAACATTTTTCTTTAACATTTCCTTTTCCTATCCATGTTATTTCACTTTCATGGAAAGGTTAAAATACAGTTAAAATTAGCCTGGCAGTTTAGGAAATTTGAAGATAATTTCTTGCTGTTCTGGCTCCTTTCCATGCCCTCCTCCTTTTTCATATATACACCCTTACACATTTTGTAACAACCAAATAAAATTGTAGCAATAAACTGAATTATACTGCTGTGTTTGTATATACGTATAAATAGTATGTCTGCACATGGAAAGCATTTTTGGAAAGGCGGGTGGTACTGGGGATTGAACTCAAGGGCAATTGGCCACTGAGACACATCCTCAGCCCTATTTTGTACTTTATTTAGACACAGGGTTTCACCGAGTTGCATAGTGCCTCACCTTTGCAGAGGCTGGCTTTGAACTCATAATCTTTCTGCCTCAGGTTCCTGAGCCCCTGGGATTAAATGCGTGTGCCACTGTGCCCAGCTGGAAAATATTTTTGGAATAACTGATTTATATGAAATATACTTGAGGATAAGGTAGCTTGTCCTTTTTAGTTTCAAGTTTTTATTCATATGCAGATACTTTCAGGACACCTTAACTCTTGTAGTATGAACTTTTCTTTTATACCCAGTAGCTATATCATGGAAAACTATAATTTTTTCAGTTTATTTTCTCTTCTTCCCAACTCAAGCTTGTCTATCAGTATCACCCATGAGCTGTGTGGATTGACATCCCTTCCCCTTCCAGGTCTGCCAGAGGCACCCATACTGTACTCAGGCCTGTGATGCCTTTGCCATCCTGCCTGAGAATCTATCTACCTATCCAGACAGAGGTAGGTATCTCAATTTCCTTTGTTCAAGTCCAGCAGACTCACCAGCTTACAAGCCCTATCACTTAATGTTAATTTGGGATTTACATCTGTATGCCATCCTCACTTACCCAGCCTGTGCCTTGTGTTGAGCTACAGTCAAGCCTCACCTGCCACATTCTCAGCTTTGTGAGAAAGATGGGGCATTGGTATGAGTTTGGCTTTAATTTTAAACCTTTTTATCTATTCAGTGTGGCAACTATTACTGCTTCTCTTTTTGGTTTCCCAAAGCACTACTTCTTGGTCCTTTCATTTTAATGCCTTATATATATATAAATATATGTGTCTGGCATAATGTTTACTTAAACAACCTCCACGTAAGTCAGAGAGGCAAGCAGGCACTGTAGAAAGACCCAAAGGAACAAAGAGCCTGGCTTCAAGATGACTGCAGCGTACCTGGCCCTCAGGAATGGGTCTGAGGCAACAAAGCAGAGGAGTGGACCCCCTTCCCCTGCTGCTGGCTGTTTTGCATTCTGCTGCAGTTTCCTTTCTTGCAGTTGCTGCACACAATCCCTACCACCCCTCTTACTGGTCCTGCACTTACACTTGAGGATTTTGACTATGATGAACTCATACTTGTAATGGCCTGCTGAGTTGTTTTTAGTGACAGCTTTTGTTTGCTGTGCACCTCATTGGCTTGCTTACCAACACAAACAACATGGGGTTTCTTTCATAACCAACTAGAACACATTTGGGCTTTCTGAAACTTTATAGAGCCTATAGTGTTTGTTATATGAACCTAACCTACCTTGTTTTCTCATATTAAGAAATACAATATTACTTTGTTCCAGTGGAATTATATTGGCAACACATAAGCAATTTTGGTTCTGTTTAGGGACTGAATTCAAGGTTTTCATGACTCAATTTGAGCTTTATTCATTTCATATCAGTGATAATAGCCATTTTACTATATCTAAATAAAACATCTCCTTTTTCTCTCACTGTGTCTTACCAAAGCGCCCCCCCCCCCAACACTCCCTTGGTTAAGAGAAAAAAAAACCTGTTTTGATCACTATGTTTATGGTTTCCTTTCTCCTTTGAAAGCAAGGGCTAATAGATGCTGGGCACAGAGCAGTGTTCTAGTGAAAACTGTGGGTCTTGGGCTCTACGCATCTACAGGGTTGAAAGGGGGAAGGTTCAGAGGGGACAGATGAGGAAAGAGTAAACCTCTGCTCATGTTCTACCAGAGAAGATCCACTTATTCCTGTTTATATTTTGAGATACATGATCATTTTTTCACAAGAAAAAAAAAGGTTTCACTTACCTTTAAAAGAAATAAAAGAAAAAGTCTTAAAAGTCATTGCTAGAGAGAGTCATAAAGATAGGCTAGGCCTTTCTTTTCAGTTGCTGGACCTAATCCCTTCAGCCCTCACAGGAAAAAAAATGAAAAATTAACTATGATTACTAGGTTCTGAGAATCATTATCATAATCCATCCCCTCTCTCTCTCTCACACACACACACACACACACACAGACACACACCACTCCACAAAGTAGCCAAATACTGGCCCTTCCTCTCAGGGAATCTACATTTAAAGTTTAGATCAAATATGGTGAGTGGTGGGTTTGTTCATTTCAAAAGTAAATAGATAAAATTCCTGTGCCTGTACCAGTCTTTCTTATTTTTAAACTGGGGCCAAATAGTTCATATTTATATTTGTCTCCCCTTTTAGGACCATTTTCGAAAAGTATAAAAATTATTCCCATATAATACAGTGACAGGGGACTCTTAACTTCTGGGCAGCCATGGATCTCTAAAATATTTGTGATGGATGTGTTTCTATATATAATTTCAGGAGGTGCTCACCAGTCCTTCCTGTAAGCGAATCTGTAGACCAGGCTGATGACTCTGCACACACTAAACATTCACATGTGTGTTTTAACGAGACATGGTAAGGGAAGAGATTCCATGGGGTGTGGTGGAAAGACCAGGAACACTAATGCCAGGTGGATGCAAACTGGAGAAGTGGCTCAGCAACAATAAAGATGGCATATGCCTTGGAACCTGTCTCTTCATCAGTAAGAGAAGAATCATGATAGCCATTTGCAGTGTTCTTGTATTAGAAATAATTTACAGAGACAACCACCTTAGAATCAATACATCATAGATATCAGCCATTCAGCCCATAGTGTGGTGTGGTTCATGGGCCTCATGATGACTTGTTTGACCAGTGGTATAGCCATTGTGGACTTCCATACCTGTGTGCACTCAGCAACTGTCATTCTTGTGGCAATTGCACTTACCATCCTGCAGAACAGCAGTGCCTCTGTGGACCTGGCCCAGGGTCTTGTGCATGTTTGAGCTTAAATGCTGGATGGAGGGAAATGAGCTCATCCACAAATATTGATTCAATGTGTCCCTTTAAAGCCAACTTCCAGTTCTCATGGTATTGGTTAGACTTGTGCCACCATCAAACAGGGGAAGGACTTGTCCTTCTAATAGCAATTGAGATACAAAAGACTTTGACTTTTCAAAAATCTTTATTAACATAATATGCAGTCTCTGACCTCTGTGTCAAAATGATGTCACTGAAGTCAGCTTCATTTTCTAATAAGCACCCTGGTACGTAAAGCAACCACCTTCAGTGAAAGGGGGCTAAATATCCGAAGCAAATGGCTTCACATTGAAACAGTTCATACCAGGGCCCGTCTGGGAAGGGCATGTAAGCCGACCTTCCTTTTAGGACAGATGTCCAGCGGGTAGGAGGCAGAGCTTTCCAGCATGGGAGGTTTGTGGTGGAGGGGTCCATCAAAAGGTATTGCCTAAAAGATGAGGATCGGAGATGATGATCTGGTCTGGCGCTGTGGCATCCGATTAGATGTGGGCTGCTGTAGGACCACCATAGGAGCTTGCATAGGACCAGGCACCTCTGCCGTGGGGCTGCTGCTTCTGCCCTCAGGGGTGTGTAACTCCCACGGAGAATCTGGAATCTCAACTTTGATCTCATTTTTGGCAAGATCCAGGGGAGGGCCTGTGGTGATAGTTGCATTGATACTGTAGTACCTCATCTTATTTACCCAGTACACATGTGGGCTGTACATGAAGCTGGAAGTTTTCATGGCTTCCACCCACTGCTGGGCATGCCGCTCCCACCACAGGTACTTCCTCCAGTGAAGAAAGACAATGAAGTTGCTGATCATCAGAGAACACAGCACCATGAATCCCAAATATAGGTAGATCCACACTGAGGCAGTAAAAGAGAAAAGAGGCAGGTGACTGACAGCTCTGGCTTGGGACCTGAACTGTTTCTCATTCCTCTCTTTGCTTTGGCTCATTCATCCATTCATTCCTTCCCTCTCTCCTCAAAGACTTACATCATTATTTTATCATTCAAAGCTAGATCTGCAGGGAACCTAGGAGTCCACTTTAGCCTTTTGGAGATAAGGAACACTAGGTCTAGCAGGGACATGACTTGCCCAGACTCAAACCTTCTGGCTCACAGTCCAGGACCCATCCAATTCATCAGACTGATAAGCCTCACTTAAGGGTAAGGCCCTCAAGGAACCACTTGACAAGGACACCAGTGTTTCTTTTCCAGATGGGCAGAACATGGTCTCTGCCTTCTAAAGATCCTTAGGTCCTAGAGGAGTCTATTCTCTTAACTATTTAGCCCTCTATGCAGGCAGTCACCACCCCAACCATGCAAAGCATCTTCCCTGAAAATTTGTCCCCACACTCAAAGGACTGAAGGGGTACTTACTGCCAGGAAGGCCCAGGTCCTCCTTTTGGGAATCCATAATGTTGAGTCTTGTTACCAAGCATATGGCTCTGGAAAGAATGAACACACCCATCAATCTGCTCACCAATGGGATTCTTCAGAATGCCCAAGTCCCACTATTACCTAAAGAATAAGTCACTGGGTTCTGAGCACTGGGAATTCCAGGGATGGTGCTTGTGAAGTGGTTCTGAGTTGATGGTAGAAAGGGACTCCATCTGGTATCATCTCATGAGCATAGTTGTCTTCCATCAAATACTTCACATGCACAGATCAGACCCAAAGAGGCACATCGAAGTTCTCAAGAACTGAAGTGTACTATAAAGCACCAATCAACCCCCACAATAACTCATGAAACTAAGAAGCTCAATCAAATTTCCACAAAACCATTTATAAGAAGAGAGAAGAGCCAGGGGCTGGGGATATTGCTTAGTTGATAGAGTGCCTGCCTTGCAAGCACAAGGCCCTGGGTTCAATCCCCAGCACAGCAAAAAAAAAATAAAAATAAAAATAAATAAATAAATAAATAAATAAATAAAACAAAACAGAAGAAAAGGGCCTCCTATGCCCAGCTCTGCACAGCATGCCTGGAAAACATTTATCAAAAGCACAAGGACTTATAAAAATATTTCATAAGAGTTGTGACTGGTTGTACAATGATACACAAAATCTAGCTTCTAAAATACTTTCTATTGCTCCTCAGTCACATCAGAAGAAACTAAGATATTTATTCACCACCTATTCACTCATTTCAACAAAGATAAATAAAATCTTCCTGAAGCTAAACACAATAGAGGAAGGAAAGGCAGTGCCAAGGAAGAGCTCTTTTTTTCATCACCTCTAGGTTTTCCAGCTCATATTGGGATTGACTTCCATCACTGCCCATGTGCACTAAGGCCACTTAATTAACATGCAGCCAGGGACCCTGTCCCAGAAGGCTACTACTTCCCAAAGACTATTGCAGGTACTTCTTTGAATTTCATGACATTAACTCCTTGTGCTCATCCTTTCTTCTTCAAGAGTA
>JAJEJO010004739.1:0-22776 GCA_020662805.1 Glaucomys volans
TGGATTTCCAGTTTTCCCAGCACCATTTGTTGAATAGGCTACCTTTTCTCCAATGGAAGTTTTGGGCACCTTTGTCTAGTATGAGATAATCATATTTATGTGGGTTTGTCTCTGTGTCTTCTATTTTGTACCATTGATCTACCTGTCTATTTTGGTGCCAAACCCATGCTGTTTTTATTACTATTGCTCTGTAGTATAGTTTAAGGCCTGGTATTGTGATACCTCCTTCTTCACTGTTCTTGCTAAGGATTGCCTTGGCTATTCTTTGTCTCCTATTTTTCCAAATGAATTTCATGACTGCTTTTTCTATTTCTATGAAGAATGTAATTGGTATTTTAATTGGAATTGCATTAAATCTGTATAACACTTTTGGAAGTATGGCCATTTTGACAATATTAATTCTGCCTATCCAAGAGTATGGGAGATCTTCCCATCTTCTAAGGTCTTCTTCAATTTCTTTAAACATAGATCATAATGGAATTAAACTAGAAATCAATGATCAATTAAAAAATAGAAGCTATTCCAACACCTGGAGATTAAATAGTTTGCTATTGAATGATGAATGGGTACCAGAAAAAATTAGGGAGGAAATAAAAAACTACATAGAGGTAAATGAGAACACTGATACAACATATCAAAATCTGTGGAACAGTATGAAGGTAGTGCTAAGAGGAAAGTTCATTGCATTGAGCTCATTTGTTAAAAGATAAAAAGTCAACAAACAAATGACCTAATATTACACCTCAAAGCCCTAGAAAAAGAAGAATAAATCAACACCAAAAGCAGTAGAAGAAGGAAATAATTAAAATCAGTGCTGAAATCAATGAAATTGAAACAAAAGAAACAATTGAAACAACTGACAAATCAAAAAGTTAGTTCTTTGAAAAAATAAATAAAATTGATAAACCCTTAGCCATGCTAATGAAGAGAAAGAAAGAAAACTCAAATTACTAAAATTCTTGATGCAAAAGGAATTATCAAGATAGACATTGCTGAAATACAGAATATAATTAGAATAGAAACTTTTGAAACATTATACTCAAATAAAATAGAAAAATTTGAAGACATCCAGAAATTTCTAGAGGCATATTATCTACCCAAATTGAATAAGGATGACATACAAAATTGATACAGATAATTTTCAAGCCATGAAATATAAGATGCTGTCAAAAGTCTATCAACTAAGCAAAGTCCAGGATCAGACAAATTCTCAGTCATGTTCTAGAAGACCTTCAAAGAAGAATGAACACCAATACTCCCCAAAGTGTTCCATTAAAAAGGAGGCAAGCTTTCCAATCTCATTCTATGGGCTGGTATTGGCCTGATACCAAAACCAAAGACACATCAAGGAAAGAAAACTTCAGACCAAATCCCTGATTAACATGGATGCAAACCAGTGTTTTCTTCTTTTCTTTATTAAAACATGCCATTTCCTGTTATTGATATTCCTGTTGGTATTTTCTTTTAAGTCAATAATATACTAAAGATTTTGTAATAAAACTATATAAAATTTCATTTACTTTTTCACAATGACACTAACAGGGGAAGAAATAGTTCTCTTTCCATAACAATTATATTGTTAAAATAATGTGTCATATCATTTGCACCTCCTTTGAACTTTTTTATTTCAATAGATTTGTTAGAGAAATGGAAAGTTTATTTTAAAGTTCTGAAATAATCACCATTGCTAGAAGTTCTTCATATTGATTATTGGATTACTGCCAAAGTTTGAGTGTTTGGGCTTTTTTACCAATAGTATTTCTTTGATCACCAACAGCTTGCTTTAGTACTTGTAGTTGCCATCCAGTCTGAGTTCTCTAGGACAAATATTTTTCACTAAGAATGATCATAATATTTAAATACTGGAAGGATATCTGCTGAAGAAACAGAATATTTTCCAAAATGGATTTCTCAAGTATAATATCAAAATTATTGTGTAAATATAAGCATAGTGTGTCTGTAAAGTAAGTGAAATCATTTTTAAAAAATAAGATAGTAATCTCAAATGCATATTATAAATAACAAAAATAATGCCAAGTCCTTTTTATTTGTTGAAAGGGAAAAAGGACTTGCACTGGTACACAATGCCTTTTCAAAATAATAAAATGAAATGTATGGGGACATATCATTGATAATGGACAAATGCCAGTGGTGGGAACATGAGGTTAAGGGGATGCTTCTGTGAACTAAGCCCACTGTGCAGACCCCCACATACATTCTTTGAAAAGTAATTTACCTTCAGTCCTGCCTGGCTTAAGTCAGTACAGTGTGCTACATTCCTTATCAAACAACCTGTTACATGCAGGAGCAGTGTAGGCATGGATTGCCAAAAAGAAGAAGCAAGTTACCCTGGAGGGTGGAGGACTTTTGTGATCCTTAAACAGACAGATTCTAGAAATCAGGGTGGTAAGGACGATTCCCCCAACCATAAAATCTGTAACAACAGATTCCAAGTAGAATCAGTCAGTGTGGACCAAAGAATCATAAAGTTGCTCTGGGCCTTTGCTATGTGCAGCAGGGACTTGAAAGTTTGATGCAATCCTGTTGTTAATCAAAAGTCAAGAGGTGGGCCTGGGTGGGACTATCTGGAAACTTCCCTGGGGACCCCTCCCAAAATACTGGAAGACAGGAGGGGTGCACAATCCCTTTCCTCTCTGAAAGGATACACTACTTTCCTTGAGCATGTCCCCTTTTACCCTTTTTCTATTCATTCTAATTCATGCCTGCTACTCTAAACAACAGGTCTGAAATCTTTCTGGTGTGCTCACAAGAACCAGTGAGAGAGTGGCTGCCTTGGATCCACGGTAGGCCCTTTTTCTCTAACACTGTCATGCTAATTAAGTTGTGAAACTTTCAATAAAGCTTTCAGTGTTTTAATTCAATATCTAAAGAATGACCAAACAGAGACATAACTGTTAAATTATACACCTTTTACCAAAGGAAATGACATAAACATAGTGTGTCAGACATGTTCAGATACATTGTTTTGTAAGTTTCAGGATGGAAGTACAGGAAAGGAAATGACATTTGAGTGAAGTCTTGAACATGTGTCAAAAACAGTTTAATTTTAAATTTTGTACAACTTTTAGTCAATTTTTAAAAGGAAATAAAATCCTGATTTTGCATTAAATTATCATAACATTTAAATGTGGGCAGAGAGAATAGTAAGGAAAATTTTAAACATATTTATAAATTCTCTGTGTGCATGTTAAGTTTTATTAATATAGGATTATATAATGTTTTTCCAGTATTTTTCATTTTTACTTGGGTTTTGTAGAAATCCATCCACATAGTAAGACTGCCCAGCACTAGTCCTACCACATCACTCCATTTCTCCAATTTAGGATTTTTATCTTTTCATATTTTTTCAGGCTGAAATAATACATAAATTATATTAGCAAATAATTGTTCTGTCATTGCTCAATTCAAGTCAGATTGATTTTAATTGTGCTATAGAGGCGGATAATAAAATAATATTTAATGGAAATTTTTAAAAAGCCATGTGTCTCCTTTCCTAATGTCGAGCAGTGAGATAACTGACAATTCAGAGGCAGCAATTTGAAATCTTGTATCTAAAGGTAGCTATAGTTCTATACTACATAAGTGAAAGTGATATGTGTCAAACTCAGGCCAATTTCTGTGAAAGAAAACTTTAGAAAAGTAAAGGATTCTTATATCTCTGAGGCCAGGGCCATAAAACTGAAAAGTTGGACTCCAAATGATCATTTGAAAAAACCATGTTATTAACCAGGAAGACATCTATTAAAAAAGTTACTGGATAGAAAAATAAACACATAGCTGTACACCAGTGAATAGGATCTGTTTGTTTTTTACAGAAACTAGTATTTTCTTAACTTTTAAAGTTAGAAAAGAAATGCACACATTTGTAGTTCTGGAAAGGAAGGATAAAGAACTCAGAAACAAAACAGTTGAAGTGAATTTGGCCAAGACTTACTGAAAATCAAAAAGAAAAACATCTTCTGAAATACAGGAGACACAGAGAAGTGAACCATGCTGCTTGTGGATTTACCTCTCAAAATATTTGCTCTCTTCTAAGTTTCATATGAGTGAGGCAAGACTTCTAGAAACAAAATAGAGATTGGTTGCCGAGAGGCCAAAAATACCAAAGGTAAATATTGTATATTGTATCACAGAATATAGATTACATTCAGAACAAGAAAGGTAACAGGACCATAACAGGCACTCCTGACCCTTAAGACTCTTTGATCTAAAAGAAAATTCAAACTACAACACTCAAATGAATCAAGATGATCCATCTGCCTATATTCCATCTACCTGACAGAAAAAAAAATTCTCAGAGAAAGCATCTTCCCAGAGACTCAAACCGTCTTAAAGCACATGAAACACATTTGGTGTGTGATAAAATTACATGGCATACCAAATCAAATCTCAGTGACTAAAACCTTGATATAAATTGGACAAAAGAAATGTATTTATATGTGCTAAAGATTTTATATGAACAAATAACACACTGAATGACCACAAATAATACTTACATAATTACATGGACTTAAATTTAAATAAAACATATAAGAAATAGAGAATTTCATAATAAATCTGAAGTCTATAAGGAATCGAAGTATATTCTTCATTAAAACTTTTCCCACCCAGTGGTGGTTATTGACTCAGGGCCTGTGCCTGCTAATCTGTTGCTCTCCCATTGAACTATCCCTCCAATAGCTTGCTTTAAAACATTCTTAACACTGAGATGAACCGTTCAATAAATGTATTTGAACTCAAATTACAATGAACGGTATTTCAAATCAGTGAACTGAAATTATATTTCATTATATTTCAAATTATATTGTCAATATAAAATATCCAGATTGAAACAAGGGAGGTTCAGAAAAAGGGAGGATGAAAAAACAGTATGAGCATTATAAGGGACACAATGAAACAGTAATCACATACACACACACACACACACACACACATATATACACACATCATATAATGTAATAAGTACATTTATAAATGTATGTATATTTCTAAATGAAAAGGGAATCAATCACAAGGAGGAAGCAGAATTAAAGAATACTTGACCAATATTTTTTTTTTTCAAAACTGAAAAAAAATTAAAAGAACTAAGGATTCAGGAAGGTTAATGCACTGCATAACACCTAAAAGTCATAATAAAATTCCTGGAAAATAAGACAGATATTAATAGCAGTCCAAAGAGAAAATACCTACCTTTTAGTAGAGGAAAATAAGATTCAGAGCTGAATTTGTAAGCCTAATGAATCCAGAAAAACATGTGTGAAAATATTTAAAATGTGAAAGGAAAATAAGTGCCATATACAAATATGTATGCAGGAAAATAGCTTTCCAAGATAAAAGAGAAAGAAAAGATGATAAAAAAATACTGAAAAAGTTCACTGTAAAGAGAACTACATAGTGTTAATCTACACTGTGTACAAAGAAACAAAAAGTTGTGTCCTGTTTGTGTGTAGTCTGTACACAAAATGCAGTCTGTAAAAATAAAAATAAATAAATAAATAAATAAAAAGAGAATTACATAAATACATACAAAAGAGATTTTCTTTCCAGATTGAATGAATATATCAGATGGAAGCATAATGATTTTGGATTAAATGTAAGTCACATAAAGGAGTGTGTTTGTGATTAAATTTAAAATTATATTTACTGTTTAAAATAATTATTGTGAGATTTAAAATGTAGGACAGCATTCAAGATGGTGCATTAGAGGGAACACAGCACTCACCTGCTTCTCCACAATATAGAACAAAAACAACCGAGCTGAGGAGTGAACCCAAAGACTTAGTGTACAATTGATGTGTGATTTGCCACTGAGCTCTACTTCCAACTCAGCTGATAGGAATCGCAGTAAGTTTCAACTATGACCTAGTCCCACTTGAATTTTGGGAATACTTCAACTAAAAAAAAAAAAAGAAAAAACGGAAAAAAATCTTTACCACATGCACCTCAGATAAGGCATTAATGTCTAGGATATAAAAAGAACTCAAAAACCTTAACACCAAAAAAAACACAAATAACGCAATCAATAAATAGGCTAAGGAACTGAGCAGACACTTCACAGACGATATATAATCGATCAACAAATATATGAAAAAATGTTCAACATCTCTAGCAATTAGAGAAATGCAAATCAAAACTACTTAAGATTTTATCTCACTTCAATCAGAATAGCAATTATCAAGAATACAAACAACAATAAATGTTGGTGAAGATGCAGAGTAAAAGGTACACTCATACATTGCTGGTGTGACTGCAGATTGGTGCAACCACTATGGAAAGCAGTATGGAGATTCTTCAGAAAATTTGGAATGGAACCATTTGACTAGTTATCCCACTACTCAGTTTATATCCAAAGGACTTTAAATCAGCATACTACAGTGATGTAGCCATATCAATGTCTATAGCAACTCAACTCACAACAGCTAAACTATGGAACAAATCTATGTGTTCTTCAACAGATGAATGGCTAAAGAAAGTGTGGTAAATATATGTGACAGAATATTACTCAGCTTTAAAGAAGAATGAAATTATGGCATTTGCTGGTAAATGGATGGAGTTAGAGAATATTATACTAAGCAAAATAAGACACTCCTAAAAAACCAAAGGCTGAATGTTTTCTCTGATATGCATATGCTAATTCACAACAGCAAGGTTGGAGGAAAGGGAAGAATGGAGCTGCTTTATATTAGGTAGAGGGAAGTGAAGGGAGGGCAAAGGTTATGGGGGTAGGAAGGATAGTACAGTGAAACAGACATTATTACCTCATGTACATATTTGACTGCATGACCAATGTGATCCTATAAAATGTATAATCAGAAAAATGAGAAATTATACTCCCTTTATGTATGATCCATATACATGTATAAATACATCCCACTATCATGTACAACGAATTAGAACAAATTGGAAATTTTTTTTTAAAGTGGAAGAAAATCTTGGGCTGGGGATATAGCTCAGTTGGTAGAGTGTTTGTTTCATAAACACAAAACCCTGGGTTCAATCCCCAGCACCAAAAAAAATAAAAAATAAAAAAAAGGAAAGTGGCAGAAAATCTTGATATATGATGCATCATAGCTAGGGCCATCTAATGTCTTGCTACTGGACAGTTAGTGGTATCCAATATCCTGCTACTGGACAATCACCAACAGAGTAAAAGTAAACAGAAATAACATCAACAAGGGTCCTGAGCACAAGCCACTCCCATAACCTGTTAGATTGCACATCACTGATAAAAGAAGCTGTTCATATTCTGACCCTCAGTTCTCCACATAAACACCTGGAACTGTACTAGTAGCTAAAGAGGATGAAAGTTCAGGCTTTTCACCATGATTGGAACAGCCATTATTAGAATCACTTTCACATAATTGGGGGTAATATCAAAGTTCCTTTCAAGTTGAATTCAACAGCATGTTAAAGAGTCCCAATAAAATTATAATGGGAGACTTCAAAACCCCATGCCATTGTCAAACTTGTTTCTTTTCAAAGATGCCAGGATAGTATGATATTTTGCTCAAAAAGGAGAGGACACCTTTCAAAAGGAGAAGTATAACTGGTAAGGATGTTGGGGTGTGGAAAGAAATCCTTAGATTCTGTTGATAGGAATGTAAATTAGTATAGCCACTATTGTAAGCATTATGAAGTTTCCTCAAAAAGTTAAAATGGAAGTAAAATAAGTTATCAATTTAACACTCCTGGGTATATATCCAAGGCAAAGAAGTCTGTAGACAAAAGTTAATGGTGGCACTATGCACAATAGCCAGGATATGGAAAGAACCTAGGTGCCCATGAATAGATGAATGGAGAAAGAAAACAATGGAGGACAAATTAAATCATGTTATTTGCAGGAAAATGGACAGAACTGGAGGACATCATGTTAAGGAAAATAAGTCAAACATACCAACACAAGCATTGTCTTCTCCTATATGCAGACACTTAACAATAAATAAATAAGACATGAAAGTAGGACTACTAGACACCAGAAGGGGATCTGAAGGGATAGAGTAATGAGGGAAGAGTGAGGTACAAGAGAGGGCATCACAAAATCAATACCTGGTATATGCATGTGTGGACTGTCACAGAAAACTCATTATTTCAGACAATTGATCATATTAATAAAATAGAATATCATGTATATACTATGAAAATTTTCATAAGATTTTAAATACACAAAACTTAATTACACCGTCACCAAAAGGAAGAGGAGGGTAAATATATCTTTAAATATTTATACATTTGATGGAGTATATAATTTCCAAATAGATGATTCCAATTCAAGTATCAATCTTGTAAATAATAACAATTTATGAGGATGAGTATTATATTTACTGTAGCAAGAAATAGGCATATATAATGAAAGCATGTTTACAAGGGGAAACAATAACACTAAATATCATTTAATTATGAAGATGATATAGGAGAAAAATAAGGGGAAGAGGATAGATGATACAAATGGAAAGCAGATAAAAGAGGTTCAACTTAAAGTAAAATATACTATGTTACATTAAGTGTAAAGTGGACTAAATATTCTAGCATCTTAACTATGAAACACTAAATATTAATTAGTAAAAGGTGCAAAAATTATATCATGCAAAAACTAAAAAAAGTTAATGTAGTCTTAGTATAAGATGAATTAGACTTTAATAATGGTACTAAAGCAGAGAAATGCCAATCCAACAACAAGATATAATATAGTCCCAAAATATATAAATTAAGATATATGATATAAAATCTGACATGACAAAAATAAAAAAGATAAATCTATATCATAAGAAAAGATTTTAATATAACTCATAGTACATGAAGGGCACAAACTACAGAAATTATCAAATTATTGAAAGTTTGAACCCTTCACACAAATAAATATATATATTACAAAATAAACTACAAAAGTATACATTAAAGTACATATGTAACACTTACTAAAGGTGTCATGGGATGGTCTAGACAGCAAGCCTCCATAAAGTTCCAAGAACTCATTACATGGGTGAGTTCTCTGAACACAATGAAAATCAGTAACAGAAAGGTATTTAGAAATCCCTAAGGGTTTTTGAAGTGAAGCAATGCCCTTTCAAATTTTAAATAATTTAAGCATTATTTTGAAAGAAACAAAATTCTAATTAAAATCAAAATGAAAATGATAAAATATGTAAACTAATAACAATACTTGTCAAAATGTATAAACTATTAATCCAGGAAATTCACTCCTGTGTATTGTGCAAAGGAAGCACCACAATATTATTCATATTCCCCATCTAGAAACAACCCAAAATGCCAACATAATAGGATTATATAATAAATAAATTGTAGGATATGGCAAAAAATAAGTATGAAATAAAAATTTAATGAATCATATACGATATGTAAAACAGATGAATTTCACAGAAAAATATTACCTAATGAAAGGACATTCACACAAAGGAATGAATAATTCATCTTTCCCATTTACATAAGTTGCAAGAACACAAGAACATAATACAGGATAAAAATGCTCAAAATCATAAAAACAGTTATCTTCAAGGAAGGTAATGATTAGGATGAGAGTAAGAAAGAAGTTTCCTAGGCACTAAACAGTCTTCTCTTAATCTAACTTGTATGTTTGTAAAATATTATCAGTCTTATTTAAATTTGTGTTCTTTCTACTTAAAATGAAATCATGCTACATGTCAACTACAATGTAAAATTAAAAAAAATAATAGTTAACATTTTTATCTGCAAAAATGGCAACTTGCTTTTTTTTACTTAATTTCTTTTTAAATTTTTTTATTTGTTCTAATTTGTTGTACATGACAGTAGAATGCATTTGTACATTTTGATAGATCATACATAAATGGAGTGTAACTTTTTATTCTTACAATTAAACATAGTGTAGGATCATATTGGTCATGCAGTCGTGTATTTACACAATTTGCAGGTAAATGGATGCAGTTGGAGAATATAATGCTAAGTGAGATAAGCCAATCCCAAAAAATAAAAGGTGGAATGATCTTTCTGATAAGTGGATGATGATATATAACAGCTGAGTGGGGGTGGGAATGAAGGAAGGATGGATTGTATAGAGGAAAAAAAGCGGGGGGAATAACAGAATAAGACAACCATCATTACCCTACATACATGTATGATTGTGCAAATGGTGTGACTCTACTTCGTGTACAACCAGAGAAACAACAGTTGTACCCAATTTGTGTACAATGAATCAAAATAAATTAAAAAAATGAAAACAGAATGAAAAAAATAATGTCTTAAACCTTCATTCTTGATTAAATTTTCTCTAGGTAATGACTGTTAGAGTGGCAGTTAACTTTCTTTCAGAACTTTAATGAATTATTCTATTGTCTTCTATCTTCTACCATTTCCATTGAGAAATCAGCAGTCTGCCATATTGTTGCTCATTTGATTCCTAATGAATTATTTTAAATTTCATTAATACACTTTAAAAATAGTAAACAGAACTAAAAGCCTTTTCCTCTCTTACAAAAAGCCAAGAATATCTTTTAATCTTCTATGACATGTTCAACTTAAAAAATTTTTAAAATTCTAGGAGGATAACTTCATTCGCAACTCTGATGTTTAATAACTGGTTTTTATATAGAATATCTAACCTTCAAAGCATCATGTAAACATGAATAATTAAATTTTTTAAGTCCTTAGTGCCAAGTAATAATATTTATGTACAATCTATTTATTAAAAAACAAAAAGACAGTAGAATGAATCAGACATAACTTTCCTGTGTTCATATATGAATACATGACCAGTGTAACTCCACATCATGTACAACCACAAGAATGTGATCCAAATTACAAAAAGTTATACTTCATGTATGTATAATATGTCAAAATACACTTTACTGTCATGTACATCTAAAAAGAACAATTAAAAAAATCATTAAATAAGGGAGGGAATTGAGAGAGGAAAAGCAATTCATTTTCAGAAACTACTTGAAATATATAGGGCAATATATAGAAATTTTTGTTTGAAATAAATATATATGATGAAGGAAAACTTGAAAGGTCTGTCTCTATTTTGATTTCCATAGATTCAGAGTAGGTTTTCTTAAAATACTTTCTGACTGGGTTCTCTACATCATAATTACAGGTTTGCTCAGTAGAAGTACAAATTCCTTGGTCAAATTAACTCTAGACTTAGAATAATCAGAATCTTAGGAGTGTGAGTAAATTTGAGTGTATATTACACAATTTTATGTAAAGTAAAATTTAAAATGACTTTTGATATGTAAATGATATTTAGTAAAATAGCTTTAAAATTACTTAGGAGACCATCTTAAGTATATATGGTATGACACATATGAAGATTAAACCTGATAATTACAAATGAATACTTTTCTATAAGCAGTTGAGAAACGTATTGAATAGGGTAGCCTCTCTTTTCAACAATTATATGTGATGCTACTCAAACTCTCTGTCCTTGTCTGTCTTTGCAGATAAGAGAATGTTTTTCAAAAGATTTCTTGTTTTGATCTTCTTTTCTTTTTCTAAGCAAGAATCTTGACATTCATAAATAAGTTGACTGTAAAACCATATGATGATTTTTACCTGAATTTATCTATAAAGACTTTATAAAGCTTTGAAACATTTTAAATAAGTGGATTTATTTTGACATAGGCTTCTGTGAGCACCTGCAAAATCAGAGCCTTAATTGGGATACAGCTGTTGCTGATTGCTGTGAGGAGAGGATGTCTGTGTTGGCTGATTGGCCATTTTTATTTGATAGTACATTGAGTTTTCTTTTTCTTTTTTCAAGTTGAAGCTTTCTTAGAAAATTGTTTAAATGATTAAAGACCCAAAATGGAGTGTCACTTTGCCAACTATCAACAGTAGAAAATGAACAGCTTTCAGTGAATAAACATTGCCAGACACCTGTGTATGACTTCCTCCTTTTTGGAGCAAGAATATTGATCTCAAGAACCAATTTGCTCAATGGTTCAGCAGTCACAGAAGTAAATGTTTTAAACTGATGAGGCATACAAGCTAGTAAAAATGTCAAGGCAGCAAGAATAATTAGGCATGCTCTAAAAAGTCCAAGAAGAAATGTAAAGGCTCTAATGAGTGTTAAATAAATGTGTCCTCTGTTTATTTTTTTTAGTAAGATCAATTAAATGGTTATAATTCTCTATGATCTTATTCCTTGATATTTAAAGCAAGTAGATTTTTAAGTTGAAGTGGATATTTGGATTTCTGCCCATTTAGAAAAGGTAACAATATGATTATAACATTTTTATCATTGTTCCTTGAATAATTTCATTATTGTCCCAATGATCTACCTCTCAGACAGGAGACAAGCTTTCAAATTATTCTTCCTTAGTGTGCACACACGTACATTCACACACACACACAGACACACACACTCATATATGATGATGTTTTCCAAAAGATTTCTTGTTGTGATCTTTTCTTTTTCTATGCAAGAATCTTGATATTCATAAAAAGTTGACTGTAAAGTCATATTTTATATATATATAAAATATATATACATATATATACATATATATATATATATAGTCTGTTACAGACACTGTAATCCCTAAAAACGAGAAAAAGCAAAAAAAAGCAAAAGCCCAAATGTTTTTAAAAAGGTAAATATTTCTAACATCTGCTGTCATTTTATCACATGATTTCAAATCTTTTTATCACCAGATAAAAAGTTCCTAGATATTCAGTAGTTTGTAATTTCCTCTTAAAGCATATTATTCACAAATAAATGTGATACTCTGGAAAATACTGCTTTGGAGTCTGTATTTCAATTGATGCAGTCTAAAAACTTTGAACTCAGTTTTTAAAAACTTTGAGTGAATTACTCATTACTCATGAACTAAATGATCCAAATACCTACTTTCTTGTACAAAATATATATTTAATTGTAATCTACTCTCTTTACCCATTAAACATCAACTTCTTTGACCTGAAGGCATTTCACTCTATTTAGATCACATGTTTTAACATATTAGTTTTCTCCTCAAAAACTGGCTAAGACAAATTTCTTTAGGGAACAGAAGATTTAATTGGAAGGCAGATAATTAAGTAGCACAGCACACTTTGATGTGTTAGGGAAGACATAAATAAATTTTCTCAGTGGCGGCCCCAAGGAGTAGTAAGAAAAGTGTTGTGAGAATATATCCTCATAAATCATTTTATTAAGCTTCTGGTATGAATAAGAAGAAGAGACATCTTATCCTCAGAGAGGGCATAAAACACATGGGTACACACCCACAAGTGCACACATGCCTGCACACACACACATACCCACACACACAAACTGAGATTGAAATAATACAAATCATTTTCTGGTTTCTTTAGGAGATGTCAATAAATTCTGTTCTTGAAATCTTTAAGAATTTTACCTTGGATATAAATATATATGTTAAAGTAATTGAGGATTGAATTGTTTTCTGTCTCTTACAAACAATGTATCCTAACGATTATATTCTAAACAATGAATTTAAGGCTGACCAAAGTTATAACTGGGTGACCCTTCTTCTGGAAAAGCATGGAAATGTTTTCTACTTGCTTTATATTCTACCTTTATATTGATGAATCTGTACTTCTGCATCTCATATTTAGGTTAACAAACCCAATGTATTTTAGTTGTATAATACATTAGCAAGATCCACTAGTAGAAATGGGAAACTAGAAACTGGATCAATAAGTTTCAGAAGTAATTGTGACTTGAATGAGAATGGTGTCAGTGGAGATAAAGTGGTATGAATTATCAAAAAATATGTGTGGAGGTTAAAGTTGAAATAATTCACATGAGAAAAAAGGGAGCTAACTCAAAGATGATTCCCAGAGTACTTCTTGGGAAACAATGTGGAAATTTCAAGGAGGCAGCTGAGTGCAGAAATTGAATAATACTTTTAAAAACACAACACCTTTATAAATTAGGGACTACCTATAAGTATGCTCATGGAAGCCACAAAGATATTCATTTCTTCACTCCAAATTTTTTTCCATGTTGTTGAAAGATAAAAGGGAAGAAGAAATGATTTGTCACAATTAAGCATACATGAGAAACAAGAGGATCACATGGGCTGCCAGGTTCCCCCTTGATCACTAGCATGTGATCAAATATGAATAGTGATTAAAATTTTAATATTGAAAATTAGTTTTAACTAGGATATGAAAATTAAATAATATAATTTTGACTGCTTCAAACACTTCAGAATCCCCTTTTAACCGAAAATAGTAGTACATGATTTATGTCTTCTTTAATAAAATGTTACTTTAATAAAATGTTACCTCTATGCATGCTTCAGAAAATGACTTAGTATGAATTTAGCATTTTAATAAAGGAAAGAATTCATTTGCACTTTTGATCTATGAAAATAATATAAGATGGTACTCTTCATTAATTTATCTTGTCACTTCTAATCTACATGAAAAACTGCATCCTAAAAAATATTTTACTATCAAAATATTTATGATTAAAAGCATAAAATTATGGATACATATTTTGTGATAGATAATATCTAATGGATCTTACTGTCAGTGAAAAATATATTTCTTCTCAGTGAGAAAGAGAAATGAAGAAAGCAACTATTTTACCACTATTAATTTTATACTACAACTTATTTGAAACTATATAAAACTAATTGTAAAGAAAAGATTAAATATTGACTTATTGCATTGTTTCTCTAGGTCACAGAATAGAACAAATTCTAAGGTTTGAGAGAATTATCATAAAATCAAACTATTTTTCTGACAGAGTAGATGCAGGATATTTTGGAAAAAGCATTAACAATGGAAATTATTATTATTTTTGAAAGAAAATGAAATTGTATTGATAAAAAATTATTATATCATAAAACATAATAATTATAAAGTTAAGTTCATAATTTACTCAGTTTATTTAACTGAATATACTTTTCCATTTGAACTAATTATGAGTGTATGTGGGCATGCTATCATGAAATTATAATACAAAGTCAAAAATTTCATTATTAATTTCATAGATGGAAAAATGTGAATAGTGGAGATTAAAGTCTGGCACTTTAGTACTTTTTACTCTGAATTTTAATCACTTCACTTTACATAAGCATAATAATTTTCTCCTTTTCAAACAAAAATCTCACTAAGCAATAAAAGTTCAATTGCTGTGACTCCATCTCATCTCCAGTGTTACCTATGATTCTAGTCTGAATGATTTTTTTTTACTTTTGTGGTGTTGGGGATTTGAACTCAGGGCCTTGTGCTTGTGAGGCAGGCACTCTACCAACTGAGATAAATCCCCAACCCCTAGTCTGAATAATTTCTGAACTTCGAGTTTGGGAAGTTGTACTGGAAGCCATCTTAAATAGTATCAATTCTGTACCAATTACCTCAGGAAAAAAGAGGTGTTAGAATGCTTTCCAACTCATTTTTTAGGCCATTGATACACTAATATCCTGTCCAGAGTTGGAAAATTTATCCACATGAATGTAGAGATGAACTCACAAAATACTTGTACCCTGATTTTAACATTATGTACAAAGAATAACACATTTTGCACAAATAAAATTTATCACAGTATTGCAGTAATTGTTCATCATTTGAAAATCATTTAACATTTTGAAGTTATATGTGATCATTATAAAATATTCATCAAAGCAAAGTATCATCTTGAAATACAGGAAATAATTTGACAAAATCTTACCCCTATTCATTAAAAACTACTTTTATCAAATGAAGTATAAAGAAACAGCTCGTAAATGGATAACTCACAGCATCATATTCAAGGTGAAAGATTAAACACCTACTAAGATAGAGTACAAGGTGGAAATGTTTGATTTTGAATGTGTTCTATTTTATGTGCCTTCTGCTTCATTAAATTTTTTTAGAGACATCACTTCTTTTTGTTATCTCTCTTTTTTTTCCCCCTCTCTGTCTCTCTCTTGCTACATGAACAGCAGTGTCTCAGTTAAGAATTACACCTTCATGATCTTAGGGCAGAAATACTTTAAATTAAGCAGAGAGTTAGTGAACATACAATTTGTGTTGCAATTACTTTATCTACAAACCAAGGGAAATTTTTTCATTGTTATCACCGATCAATCACTAAGCAACAGCTTAATGACATATCTATATATGTATATGTGTAAATGTTTATGTTTATGCATACATATTTGCACTTGTACTATCAGTCGTTCATACACACATATGCAAAATATATCCTTTACATTGGCATGTGTGTATATCTATTCACATACATTATATGAAAATGTGTGTCCAAATAAAATTTATCACAGTAATGCAGTCATGGTTTTCATTTGGAAATCATTTAACATTTTGAAGATGTACATTATAAAATATTTGAAAATATCCATATACATATCCTTACCTGATAATCCCCCTTTATTCATACAGAATAATTTAAGAACATTTTCCATATTAATAGGCATTTATACTTTCTCTCAAAAAATTTATATCAGTCATGTTTCCAAGAATGTCTTTAATGGACTTCACATTTTTATGAAATAAAATTTTTAAAAGAGGATTGTTAGGCATAACAAAATATGCATATACAGAGTGTTTTTGTAATAGATATTCTGTATTTTAGGAATGATTTGTGCACATATTTGAAAAGAAAATCTTTGCTGCAATTACCAATTCTATAATGTGAAACGGCTTCTAACTGATGGAAAAATATAGGAAATATGGAAAAATGATGTCAGTAAGTGGCAGAAATTAAACTGTTTTGGATGGAAATTTCTAGCACACTGATAATGTCTGTCACCTGTCAATAAATTGGAACCCAGAATACCTAGGTGAATACAAGAAGTTGCAGAAAAATAGAGTATTGGTACATGCACATCCTTTTTGGTAATGCTTATTTCCTGTGTTTATAACCATTGCCCTTCATTTTTCATGTGTTCCCCTTCGTTAGCAGTCTTAGCATCTTTCGTATCCACTTTGATTTTTTTCCCCCTAGTGCTGGGTTCAAACTCAAGACCTCATACCTGGTCGGCAAGCATTATACCACCAAGTCACATCCCCAGCCCTTATGTTGAACTTTTTAAGGTAAAGGGACAATTGGTAATACTCTTTAATTTATAGTTCTCTAGATCATTCCATGATCAACATGGTTACTCTTGGAATTGTTTCAAATTAGAGTTTTCCTGAGGAGGAACTTAAGTGAGATTTGGTGATGGAAATAAACCGTCAATATCTTCTGAGTCTCTATGGTTGGAGGAGAAGTCAGGTAGAAATAAGTCTGGGTAAATCCCAGATGATTTCCCTCTTCTCCAATCCATTTTCTCAACTTCTAACAGTGACTGAGATTCTTTCACCCAGATGTCTTGGGTTCTGTAAATCAAAAGAAAATAAGTACTTTCTGAGTAGTAAATTGCATGCCACATCATTTTAGTTCCTTTTCCAAGAGTAGCTAATTTTGCAGTTTAAGATACAGAACAGAGGAGCAAAGTAAAAATCAACTTTTGTCAAAGAATAGTTTTAACATGTAGGTTTGATCAGAGGGGGCATCTACTACAAAGCTATTGAGAGTCTAATAATGAATCGCTGAGCTGCATGACCTCCAAGATAAGTGATTTTGAAAGTAAGCTAAAAGCAAGTGAACCTAGAGGGTTTATTTAGATTTCTTCTCAGTTACAAGTTGAAACTCAAGATGCAATAAAATGCTTTTCCTGTGTTGTTTTAATTCACAAGAATTGACTATTCATTCACTGGATTAATTTTTTTTCGAAGAATATCTACCAATAACTTAGGAAATTACCATGGGTAATGAATATGCAGCCACTAAATTCAGGAAGAGGAATATGCTTCTACACTTTAACCTAAAGTTTCTGACATGGTACCTTAGCAAAATTTATCAGTAATTGTTAAGGGCAATAATGACAGACAGATGGAATCCCATTGAACTCAGTATTATAAAAATGCCATTTTGTAACTGCTAGACTAACATTGCAATTTGGTCTTTCACTAACATCTGTATTATATTGACAACATTAATACAGTTTCAAAAACTCAGTCTTCACATGCATGTGTTTCACGAGTCTAAAAGTTAGTAAAAATTTACAGATTGTATTGTTTTTTTCTTTACCTTAAAAAAATTTCTGGAGCCTTGATATCACTTAAATTCAGAATAAAAGATAGCAAAGTAACAACTGTTAAATATTTCTCTATTTTAATTTAAAAATTCCTAATTTATAACCAGGAAAAATTTATATGTATAATAGTGCATTTTATAGACTACTGATATACTTCCTTATAGAAGAAGAACTTGGGTTTCATCAAGATTAGTTTTCATAATTTCACAATATGCACTTTATATGCCTAACCCACAATATTTTCCTTATGTTCAATTCTAAATGCTAACAACTAAAATTAAATGTAAGCATGGTTTCACTTCTAGCCAAAGAACAGAACATAAAACACCACAACATCCATGATAACAATGCAAAAAAGAAACGAACATGCATTTCGACTTAAAGATATTTAAGGATATTAAATGAGAAGAAACTTTTTATCCAAAGACTAGAGAGAATAAAGCCCTGCATGGGGGAGAAAAGAATGACAGTTGATTTTGTATCTGGGGTTGGGGTCTAGTCTGAATTTAAGTGTGCAGAGAAGCAGGATTATCAGAGAAAGAGACTTCAGTGAATACAAGAGCACAGATGGACTGTTAAGCACATCGTGGGCTGGCATGATGAATCAAGATCTGAAAGACCCATAAAGGAAAAAAAAATCTACAAAACTTCATTCCACTAATATCTCTGGGAAATTTATAAAGTACCTGAAGAGGCAGGACTGCAAAACAAATCTCTCAAAATTTCATGCAATTCTCTTGTGTTATTATTAGACAATCACTGTGGGAGTTGAAAGGACATGCAAAACAGAGCTAAAATAAATTTGCAAACCTACCCAACACCAACTTACATCTATGTTTACTAATACAATTTGCCAATAAAATACTTAATAGAAAGTTGTGTTTTTTTTCCCCAAGTGTCACAGAAAATTTTTCTTCTTTAATATAAAATAAAGATTAAATTTACATGCATTTAAACTCAAAGAAGTCAATCTCATTAAAACACAGTGGAGCTCCCCTAGTGCATGACTATGAAAGGTTAACCCTATGATCTGGCTACATAATAAATTTTTAAAACAAAGCAAATACTACCTTTTATTTACTACTGTTCTTTCATATCCAATGCTTTACCTATTATAAAAATTAGGAATCATAAGAACAAGAGAAAAGTAAATAAGAACCAAGACAAGAAATAGTTAATAGAAGTGGACAGATGACATAAATATTAAAATCAATTTGAAAGTTCATATGTAAGCTGTACTAAATATATTTTTAAGAACTTAGAGTAAAATATGAATTAAATGATTCATAGAAGGAAAAAATAAACAGAGAATCATTAATTTGTGAGTTTATATCAAAGGATCTTGCTATGGAAATCACACTCAGCAAGAGACCAAACATCACTTGGAGGGTTGGAGAACTCAGGTAGACCCAGATGAGCTAGTGCTCTGAAGTTCTGGAGCCCAAGCTGAAGTTATGTGGGGTTTGTATGGGGAATTTGGTGGGTTTGAATCTTGGTCTACAAGACCATAGACCATGCACAGGGAATTTACAATAAGTAGCTCACAGGTGTAGAGCAGAGACAGTAAGACATCTGCAAGTGTTATCGTGAAGTGGCCTTCACCACAGACAGAAGTAACTCAAGATGACTTGAGTTTATCTCCCTAAGAGCTGTAGTTCTAAGAACTAAGCCTGCAAGGTTATAGTTGAGACAGCACTTAATTGGCCTAGCAATTAAATGATGTAGCTACATTTTCTAGAGTTCAGAAAGTTATAAAGTATAGGAAAATTAACCTTTTCCTCTGGCATTAGTTCTTTATCATGTTTTAATAATTTCGTTTTATAATCAGGTCTGGTATCTTCATCATAATCTAATCTGTGCAGTTGCAATTCCAGAAGAAAAGGAAGTAGAATGATGCAGAACAAATTCTTGAACAAGTAGTGGGTATACTAGTGGCATGGCATCCAAACAGTAGCACTGTAACTCGTGTCTTCATCAACAAAACCTGAAGCTATGACCTAATAATAAGAAAAACATCAGGCAAGTCCCAATGAGAAATATCCTACAAAACACCTAAACCATAAGAAAAATTGTGAATGTCACTGAGTATGGTAGCACACGCCTATAATCCCAGCAGCTCTGGAGGCTGCTGCAGGAGGATTGCAAGTTCAAAGCCAGACTCTGCAATTTGGTGAGGCCCTGAGCAACTTAGCAAGTACCTGTCTCAAAATAAAATATAACGAAGGACTTGGAATGTGAACCAGTAGTTAAATGCTCCCAGGTTTAAACTCTGGTACAAAAAAAAATGTTAATGCCATCAAAAACCAAAAAAGTCTGAGAAACTCTCATGACCAAGAGAACTCTAAGGAGACCTGTCAACTAAATGTACAATGGTACTCTCCATAAGCTCCTAGTAAAGCAAAAGTATATAGACAAAAACCAAGGAAATGTGAATAAAGTATAGACTCTTCTTAGGGTTTGGATATGTGGTATTCCAAAAACCTCATGTGTGAGACAATACTAGAACACTCAGAAGCAGAATGTTTCTTTATGAGAGCTGTAAACTAATCAATGGTTTAATCCACTGTTATGGAATATCTGGGTGGTAACTGTGGGTAGGTAGGGTGTGGGTGGAGGAGGTAGGTTATTGGTGAATGCTATTGGGTGTCTATTTTGTCCCTGGTGAGAAGAGTTCTCCCTCTGCTTCCTGGTTGCAGTGTTCTGAGCTAATTTCCTCCACTACACCCTTCTACCTTGATGTTCGGCCTCACTTTGGGTCCAAAGCAATGGAGTTAGCCATCTAGGGACCGAAACCTCTGAAACTATGAGCACCAAATAAACTTTTCCTCCTCTAAAATTGTGTTTTTCAGGTCTCTCAGTCATGATAATGAAAAAGCTGATGAAAACAACTTTAATTAGCAATGACACATCCATAGTGATTCATTGATTGTAACAAATGTACCATACAGACGTAAATATGAAAATAGGCATTACTGAGGAAGAAGTATAGGAGAACTCTCCACTAATCTTTGCAAATTTTTGCAAATACGAAGTTTCAAAAATAAAGTATGTCTAAACAAATTTAAGATGATTTCCTGCAAAAAGAATATACAGCATCTCATTTACCTCTAAATATTTTTTTATTCCCTCAATAATAGGGGGGGTAGGGAAGAATGAAGGAACTTTGGATTGTGCAGAGGGGAATGAAGGGAGGGGAGAGGGTGTGGGGATGGGAAAGACAATTGAATGAGATGGACATTATTACCCCGTGTACACATGTATGATTACACTACCTGTATGACTGTGCACCATGTACAGTCAGAGGAATAAGAAGTTGTGCCCCATTTGTGTACAATGCATGAAAATGCATCGTACTGTCACATATAACTAATTAGAACAAATTTTAAAATACCATAAAAATAATATATAAAATCAATTAAATAAGGAAATTTCTTTACTTGATAATAATACCATCCTATATAAACCTTTAGTTTAATTACTAAATGGTAAAATATTAAATACTATCCACCTAAGATTACAAAAAATGGAAGGTTATCCACTAACAACAACTATTACTCAACACTTTACAGAAAGTCACAATAAATAAGTAAAAGAAAAATAAAAGATGCAAATATTAGGAAGTTACATTTATTCACATTGTGTAGAAAATTCTAAAATCATGTAGAAAATTGTAATGCATGTACCAACAATAAACTAGTATTAGTAAGTATAGTTAATAATTTTCCAGGATATCATCAGCATACCAAATCAATTATATTCTAAATACTAGCACAAGAAGCATGAAAAAGAAATTTAAATCTATCACAGAATAGAATATAAAAGAAAATATTTGGAAATAAATAAGTCTCCTATTCACAAACAAAACTGTTTTTATTTTCTAAGACTTTAACCAGATGATTTCAAAATATATGCGGAAATTCAAGGAACACAGCAGCCAAAAAAAAGTTAAAGACAGAAAGCTAAGTGGAAGGATGTGTAGTATCTAATTTCAAGACTTACTATAACACTATAATAATCGATATTGAATGTTATTGACATGGGATGAATAAATACATCAATAGGACAGAATAAAGAGTCAAAAATAGAATCACATATAAAAATGGCATTCATCGATATTATTAAAGTAAATTAAGGCAAAAAAGATAAACTAATTAATAAATGCTATTAGAAAATTTGAGCATATAAATGAAAAATTATTAACTTCTTTCCTTGTTTTCCCCCCATACATAAACTTAATTCAATAGATAGAAAATTGGAAATTCATATGCAGCAAAATGAAACTAAACCCATATCTCTCACCCTGTACAAAACTCAACTCAAAATGGATCAAGGACCTAGAAATTAGACCAGAGACCCTGCACATAATAAAAGAGAAAATATGTCCAAATTTTCATCATGTTGGCCTAGGACCAGATTTCCTTAACATGACTCCCAAAACGCAAGAAATAAAAGCAGGAATCAATAACTGGGATAGAGTCAAACTAAAAAGCTTTTTCTCAGCAAAGGAAACAATCAGCAATGTGAAGAGAGAGCCTTCAGAGTGGGAGAAAATCTTTGCCACACACACTTCAGATAGAGCACTAATCTCCAGAATCTACCAAGTACTCAAAAATCTTTACACCAAGAATACTAATAACCCAATCAATAAATGGGCCAAAGAAATGAACAGACACTTTACAGAGGAAGATCTACAAGCAATCAACAG
>JAJEJO010004739.1:27776-123315 GCA_020662805.1 Glaucomys volans
GAAGATCTACAAGCAATCAACAGATTTATGAAAAAATGTTCAACATCACTCGTTATAAGAGAAATGCAAATCAAAACCACCTTAAGATTTCATCTTACCCCAATTAGAATGTCTTTTATTAAGAACACAGGCAACAACAGGTGTTGGCGAGGATGTGGGGAAAAGGGTACACTCATACATTGCTGGTGGGAGTGCAAGTTGGTGCAGCCACTCTGGAAAGCAGTGTGGAGATTCCTTAGAAAACTTGGAATGGATCCACCATTTGACCCAGCTATCCCACTCCTTGGCCTTTACCCAAAGGACTTAAAATCAGATTGCTACAGTGATGCAGCCACATCAAGGTTCATAGCTGCTCAATTTACAATAGCTAGATTGTGGAACCAACCTAGATGTCCTTCAATAGATGAATGGCTAAAGAAACTGTGGTATATATACACAATGGAATATTACTCAGCCATAAAGAAGAATAAAATTATGGCATTTGTAGGTAAATGGATGATGTTGGAGACTATTATGCTAGGTAAGTTTAGCCAATCCCAAAAATCCAAAGGCCAAATGGTCTCTCTGATAAGTGAATGATGATGCATAATGTGGGGTGGAATGATGGCAAGAATGGAGGAAGGATAGAGACCATAGAGAGAAGGGAGGGGTGGGGTTGAGGTTGGGGGGTAAGAATAATAACAGAATGTGTGACAGACATCATTGCCCTGTGTCCATGTCTGAATGCACAGATGGGGTGACTCTACTTTGTGTACAACCAGAAAAACAATTGCTGTACTCCATTTGTGTTCAATGAATCAAAAAATTAAATAAAAATAAAAAAATAAAAATAAATGTAAAATCTAAAGTTAAGAAATCATTACAAGAAATGATGTGAGCCATGTCATTGTTCCAGCCCTGCAAGGTTAAGACATGGCTGTACCAGCTCTAAATCAGTATCTAAAATATGATGCCATTCTTCTCATAGGAAAGTCAGAGGTCTTAGTTTTAAGAAAGAAATCCAAGAAGACACAATTAAACAGAAAGCTATGACTGCCATCCTCACATTTTAGGCTCCTCATGCCTCTGAAAGTAGAGACAAAGAAGTAAATTAATGAATGGTGATTGATTCTACATTGGGAAAATAAACTCCTGCACAATAAAGGTAGATAGGTTGGAAAACAGGAGATCACCTAAGACATCCTTTAGTACAGCCAGGTTCAGTACCAGAAAATCACAACAGTGCCATATACGGAAGACTCCCAATGGTCAAGATCCTTTCTCTTAGGAATGAAGGTCTGGGTCAACCCACCAGGCAAAATGCTGCATGAGGTCATATGCTTACCCAGGGCAAGGGAAAATGGAGCAGGTAGTTATGAATACCAACTATGACCACATTATCAGTTGCAGAAATAAGGACTATAATTATCATGAGTATTTGTTCTTCATTTTTTATGAACACATTTGTGTAAATCTATTTTATGTGTACACATAATCATTTTCTTTCATTTATTATCCTTTTGTAGTCTAATAAAAGACATGTTAATGCTAGTTTATTTCACCCCATGTTATTTAACTTACATGATTTTAATAAGAGTGATTATCATCAGTGGGTTTTAAAAAACTTTCTGGGAAAAAATGTTTAGCATGTTTTACTTACCTGTTGGGCAGTTGTATCATTTTCAGTGGGAGCAGACTGTGAGTTTGCTACTAGCTTTCTACGCAGCTTAGGTGTGAATTAAGGAGATGTGCATGAGTGCCAAACTGACAAACAATGAACTCTGGTGGTCAGCTTTATGTGGCAACGTAGCTTGGCTCCAGTACCAAGTTATTCACTAAAACACTAATCTCCGCATTTCTCTGCTAGTAATTTCTAGAAGTAACATTTGTTATCAAGTGGCTTTATTGACTTTATGTAATGAAGATTAACCTTGGTGGATCTGATCTAATCAGTTTGAAATTCTTAAGAGCGGAACTGATTTCACACTGGAAAAAGAAATTCCACATGTATATTGCAGCATTGCTCCAAAACGGGGATCCAGTCTGTGAATCTATAACCCCATGTTCAAAGTGTGTCAGAGGCACAGAAATAAAATCTTATTGAAATATGCTTACCTCAATTAAGGCAATTCTGGACTGTTTCTCAGTATTGCTGAGCAATACACTGGTCCTTAAATTCTATAATATCCCACATTACCACATTCAAGAATATAAATGTTAGTTGATCTTATCATGCTGATAGTAGAGAGCAGAGACTTTTCCAATTTTTAAGATTTTAAGAATAACAAGGATTTTCCCTCAGATTTGCAATATGTGTATATTCTGTTATGAAAACTCTACACCAACATGATACACTTGGAAAAAAATACAAACAGAATATATTACAAATTTACGCAAGTATAACTTAGTTCACATCGTGCAATTAAAAGTACATTAATCAAGAAACACAAGCTTTTGTAGGTTCTAAACTGAAGGACTGTTTTCTTATTTTTTTCCTGCAGAATCCTTAAAACCAGTGGCACTTAAAATTTGATAGCCTTTCTACTGGGAGGTAAATTATACACAACATTGATGAAAAAAATTTACAGACCAGTTGTCTTATGGATCATTCAAGTTTTGTTCAACAATCTCCAAAACTCTTTTTTCATATTCTCATTATTTTTCCTGATAAAGCTCTGTTGGCTGGCTATTAGCTAGATTATTTGGATTTGATTCATCCAGCAGAGACTGAATTGATGTTAAGAAAGGAGATACTTCATGTGTTGCAATACATCCATTCTGAAAGATATCTAAACATATGTTGCCACCAGCATACACATTTGGATGAAACATTTTGGATAAAAGCTAACAGTTGGTGGTTTATTTGGGTATTCTTCAGAAAATTCTATTAGTAGTTTAAAAGTACCATCTTCAAAGGGTGTCTCTTCTAGTCCATATATAACTGCATTCCACTGCATGATGTGTTTCCAGATGGTGCACCTCTTGCACAGGTGGGTCCTCTTGCAATCGCTTGAAATCCTGCATGGTCCTCCTCTCAGCTGGGGTCGACATGCTCCCCAGCTGCACCATGGTCAGTCTGAAAGAAATGAGACCCCAGGATTGCAAAGTTTGGATGTTTAACATATTTATGAATGTTCCTACCATGGTATCCATTGATACAAGAAACAATGTGACAAAATTTGGAGAATAACTGAATATTTACTGCATATTTTCTTTTTAAAAACTTATTGTAATTGTAGATGGGCATAATACCATTATTTTATTTATTTATTTTTTTAAAATCCTCAGGTGCTGAGGATTGAACCCAGTGCCTCACACATGCTAGGCAATCACTATACCATTGACCCCAGCCCCTGAATATTTATTTTCTTTAGTCTTCAGGGGGGTATGTTTTATGTTGAATTTATCTGTTCATTTAAGATATAACGCAGTAGCATATTATTTATGTGATGCATAACAATATACTAAATATGTGCAAGGAAAAATTCGCATTGTGGAATTGTAGGATATTTCTAGGATATGTTTCAGAGAAAATGTCCCTGAATTATCCTTGAAGTGCTCTAAATTTATTTCTTGTGATAATGTTTTCATTGCATTCACATGGTATGTGGATTTTCCTAATCAATGGAAACAGATAAGCAGAAGAGAAACCTGTACAAAATGTACCTTCCATAAATCTTTGTAGTTGACCTTTATTGAGTTCTGTTAAAGATATGGCATATCTTAATCTTATAATGCCAGGAGAAACAAAATGTAAAACAAACATTAAACATCCTTCATGTTGTTCCTCAGGATCCAGTAAAGAAAGGAGGATGGGAGGAGGTAAAGAGGAATTCAAATAGCAATGATACTTGGCATATGATCACTTTTAATGTTATTTTCCCTAGTAAAGCAACACTATAACACACTTAAAAGATCATTGACTTTTTTTTCATATAAGAAGATATGAATGGTAAGCTATAGGAAAACTTTCCAGGCTATTTATGCCCCCTAAACATTATTTTCTCCCAGGAAGAAATGAAAAGATACTACTTTTTAGAAATTATGTATGTAAAGTTACTACTAGAGTTGTGTATATTCAGTAAATGGTAGGGTTTTTTTTTTTTTTTTTTTTATAAATGGTGGTTCCTTATTTTTGTTTTGAGAAGACAATTTTGCAAATATCTTGTCAGTGAAAATGCAACCAACAGAATATAAATATAAAGCTCAACATAAGCAAGATGAAAGGTGAAAATTGGCACAATTTGAGCAACTTCATTGGCTAACCTAGAAACTCTAGTCACATTTTAAGCAGATCTTCATTTTCTAAAGGAGTAAAATTTTTTAAGCTTTTAAAAAGGCATGGTCACTCAATGGTCAGTATGTCCTTGTTTATGCATCACCCTGTAGATTATTAAAGAGTTAAATTCTGCATCTGTTCACATGTTTAGAGAATGTGTCCATGGTAACATATATAGCAGAAATGGAAATGTTATCTTGTTTGGAAAATTTTCAGATTAGGTTATTTATTCTGAGCTATGGAAATCTGAGGGAAGACATAGCAGGTTCTCTAAACAAATGATGATAGCTATTTGAAACAACAAAGGCTGGTAGCAACTGTAGTTGGAAGGGGAAAGTTAAAGGCAAGGAGAAAGGTGTCATACGGACTGTGAGTATCTGAAAGTGTACTGAAATGAGGAAAGTGATACCTATATTTTATTATAATTTTAAGAATTAGAGTTCTGTGCATTATGTAAGGCAATTAAAGCAGAAGTAATATAAAGACAACAAACCACAACTATAAAATTATGTGTCTTAAAAAAGTAAATTAAAGAAATTTCTGGTAATCAAAGTAATAAACCATGGTCTACTACTATAAAATCGCATTTTGATTTTGGAGAAGTCACTTATATGAGTCCTACGATTTAATTTTTAAATGTGAAATGAGCACTCTCTAAGCTTCTAAAATTTTTCTTGTACCCTAATATACCCAACAGCTTAATAATATTGGTTAATTCACTTAAAGCTATTTATTATGCATGTATTTTATGATATAGATGCTGTGCATTGTTCTAGCATCTAGAATCTAGTCACTGAAAAAAGTGTAGTTAACAAAAATGAAAAAATCCCTTTCTCAAAGCAATGAAATTTTAATAGAGGGATAAGTACAATTAAATAGCTAAGTAATTAATTAAGTAATAAAATAAAGTATCTTAGATTACGATAAACAATACCAGTAAAATAGACTAAGGAAAGAACTAGAAAGGGTTGGAACTTATAAATATAAATAAGGAGATCATTATGTTCTCATAAGAAGTGGATTGAGCAACACCTGGAAGAGGTGAATTATCAAGCCAATAAAAACACCACCAATAATAATGATAACTTTAGCTGTATTGTAGCAATTCATCCAATAATTTCCAGTACTGGGTGATACACAAGTTTCACATAGTCCTTTAGTCAATATTTACATCATTCCCTCCATTTTCAGAAATAATGAAAGTAATACTTTGAACAGCTTATTAATTTTCTAAAAGTCACCACTGTAGTCTATTTTGCAGCTAGAATTTAAGCCTAACATTATTAAACCAGAGTATATGTTCCCAATTACCTCAGCATACACACTAAATAAGTGGGTGAGACTTAAACATGAATTTCTGCTATGTCTCCATATACAGGGATTTTGTTAAAAGCTTAGAGGGGATGGGAAGGCAATCATATATATTCCCTGTGTATGGAGGATTCTGTTTGAGGAACATAATTTATTTAGGTCTGCTTTGCATTTTATCTGGTTACCTCTTTAGGAGATACCAGCCTACTTCATAAGACAAATACACAAGGTCTGAAAGGCTCTGCATGTTTGTCTTCTTTCAGTTTGCATTAACACAGTCTTTGCTTCTTTGCTCTGTGTTAGGAGTAAGAGCAAAAATTGTAAAATGAGACTTTCCTTTCTTAAAAATCAGGTCACATCGTATGAGCAGCAAAATTTGGAAGTTGTAGAATTTTTTTTCCTGAACTGTGAGGATGTAATTCATTATTAATTGAGAAATTTTAGTTTAAGTCATAAATATTGCATTATAGATATTTACCCCCAGGCCAAATTCAAAAGTAATCATTTTAAAATGCAAATTTCCATCAACATGTTAGGAATATGACTAAACATCTATTAATGAATGGACATAATACATTCTAGTCTAAGAGAGGTGACAAAATTATAATTTAATGTTGGTGCTCAATTACATCTAAGAATAATGACAATTGAGAACTAGGACATAATTACACTTGATAAAAATTAGATGACCCTTTATAAATAAATTATAATTAAACATGTGTACTAAAGACATGAGAGATTTGTTTGTGGCATTTTCACTGTAAATGTATCCTTATAAATTTTGTAGTGATGGTATCATTGCATAGTAAATTATACTGCAGCATGGCATTATTAGCTTCTGTTTGTAAAATTACACTATGTCCAAGCACAGCAAAGAACTTCCTCATCAGTTTAAATGTAATGTTTTTCAGCTCAGCATCAATAAAGCCATTAGGGAACTTCACATTCTGCTCCATATATCAAATATGGCAAATCTTAGAATAGGTAATAATGAAGATTTCTGAGAGACCTATAACTATACACTTTTGGTGGTGTTGAATTTTTTTAAACTTCCTCTGTGAGGTAGTGTTATCAATTTGAAATGAACTCAAGCTTGATAAAGGATGAATGACTTGTAAATGAAATCAGTATTTCCATCCAGAAATGTTTTATATTTTCCAAGTGTAGTGGTACTCTGCTCACTCCTCAAGTGATAAGCTCATGTTAAATCCCTAGAAAAGGGTGTTTTAAGGTAGAAATAAGTTAAGAAATTTGAGATAAATTTTGTAGTATCATTGGATAATAAATTATACAGAAGTTGGGGATTCTAACTTTTGTTCATAAAATCATACTATATCCAAACAGAAAATAAATTTCTAGTCAGTTTGAAATGATCAAGTTTCATATTTTATATAATAAAATACATGGATTATCCAGAATGGCCTGGGGTCAATGAAAATTGCCCTTTGAAAGATATAGAGAGGAGAGAGATATAGAAGAAGGCAATGTAAAGATGAGTTAGGAATTCAAGTGATACAGTCACACACCAAGGAAAGCAAAGAATGCCAAAAGTCAGCAGAAACTGAAGGAAACATTTGCTTCACTGGACAGGCCTTCAGAAATGTAAGAGAATAAATTTCCATTTTTGTTCTAAGCCACTAAGTATATGACTTAAATTTATTGTAATTTATTACAATCACTATAGGAAATTAATACAAGTTCTCAAAGATCAGATAGACATCTTACACTCTTCACACATGGGTGTCCTCTCTCCTCAGACTTCCAATGTTGTCAAAATGAGACAATGATGAGAACTAAAAACTAAAAATATGGACTAATTACCTTCAGTAAAGAGTACTACCGCCTCTATGAATTCCCAACTTTGTGATAGCAGAGAGCATGCCAATCCTCTTATGTATCACCAGGCACAAAAAACTAGTGAACCACTAAGCAACATGGAAATTATATTGAAGTCCTTTAATATACATTAGTTGTTTCCTATCAGAACATGTACCAGTTAAATTACCAACTCAGAGACAACACCCGGAAGTACTGGACATGTCCCCTGAAGATATTCACTCAACACTTCTCATTTATGCTGCTGGAATTCAAAGGTTTAGAAACTAGCAAGAGGAAGTAGTACTGGCTGCCCCATCATTACTCTGATGGACACACTTGTCAGATTTTTGTTTCTCTTTCACACAACCTTAAACTACACTAGCTTGAGTTCATAATTGCCACAAAGCAAAATGCTATTTCTAGGACTGAATAAATATCCCACTGAACTTGAAGATGAGACTCTCTAGTGGATATGTTTAGCTCTTTTTTCAAAGTGACAAGGCAGTTACCATACTAACAGAAAGAACTATTTTCAAACCCAGGAAATTACTGGGTGTTCATCTTTGTATTTCCATACATAGTAATAAAAAAATAGGCAATCAGAAAATTTATTGCTAAACAAAGGTGAAGAATTTTGGGGGTTAAGGTCATTCATGCATGAATTCATGTCCAGGTACCAGAAAAGAAGAAAAGACCAAGATGAGAAAAAGTTAGAAGGGTAGAAGAGGAGTAAGCTGATAAATATTGAGTTATGAGCTTGGAACCAGCTGTAGAGGCATGAATTATAGCTGAACATAGAGAAAAGGGAAAGGGCCAAAGCACAACTGCAACCCAGCCGGGAAAACAGGTTCTGGAACTTTGTAACTTCACATACAGAGTCTAGGACACATGACTGTGATATGTAATTTCCAAAGGGCTTGGGCAGCTCTGTGCTTTTGATCTTGCTGGATGAAGTACATGCAGGCTCTTTTACAGCTTGGTTTTTCTCTGCAATAAGCAGTTTTTCTTGGCAAATAGTCCACGTTACTGGCATCTCTTGATTCCTGGTGTCTCCAGTCCAGCTTCAACTTCACCTTCACAGCTTCATGCATCAGGGGAAGCTCACAGGGACTTCAATCCTGGTCTCTGGAAACTTGGCCTGACCTCCCAGCCCTTCCTTTGAAATCTCAGTCTCCATGACCCCTAAATTTAGCATCTTGCATTACTACAGAACCAGCACCATGTATTATTATTTTTTAAATTTTTACAAACTTCATTTTGATTCATTCTACACAAATGGGGTACAACTTTTCATTTCTATGGTTGTGCATGATGTACATTCATACCATTCATGTAATCATACATGTACATAGAGTAATGATGTCTATCTCATTCCACCATTTTCCATAACCCCTCCCCCTCTCATTTCCCTCTACAAAATCTAAAGTTCCTCCATTCCTCTCTCAACCCCCTCCCCCCCCAATCCGATTATATATCATCATCCACTTATCAGGGAAAATATTCTGCCTTTGTATTTTTGGGATTGGCTTATTTCACTTAGCATGATAATCTCCAATTATATCCATTTATCTGCAAATGCCATAATATTATTCTTCTTTATGGCTGAGTAATATTCCACTGTGTATATATACCAAAGTTTCTTTATCCATTCATCTGTTGAAGGACATTCAAGTTGGTTCCACAGTCTAGCGATTATGAATTGAGCTACTATAAACATTGATGTGGTTGTGTTAATGTAGTATGCTAATTTTAAGTCTTTTGGGTATAAACCAAGGAGTAGGACAATTGGGTCAAAAGGTGGGTCCATTCCAAGTTTTCTGAGGAATTTCCACACTGCTTTCCAGAAACATACAATGGAGAAAAGATAGCCTGTTCAACAAATGGTGCTGGGAAAACTGGAAATCAGTATGTAGTAAAATGAAATTAAACCTCTATCTCTCACCCTGCACAAAACTCAACTCAAAATGAATCAAGGACTTAGCAATTAAACCAGAGATGCTGCACCAAATAGAAGACAAAGCAGGCACAAAACTTCATCATGTTGGCTTAGGATCAGACTGCCTTAACAAGACTTCCAAAGCACAAGAAATCAAAGCAAGAATCAATAAGTGGGATGGACTCAAACTAAAAAGCTTTTTCTCAGCAAAGGATACAATCAATAACCTGAAAAGAGAGCCTACAGAGAGCCTACAAAATGGGAGGAAATCTTTATCATGTGCACTTCAGATAGAGCACTAATCTCCAAAATTTATAAAGAACTTAGAAAACTTTACACCAGAATTACAAAGAATCCAATCAATAAATAGGCCAAGGATCTGGACAGACACTTTGCAGAAGAGCATGTGCAGGTGATCAATAAATATATGAAAAAGTTTCAAGATCTCTAGTAATTAGAGAAATGCAAATTAAAACAACTCTAAGATTTTATCTTACTCCAATTAGAATGGCTATTATCAAGAACACAAACAATAATAGTTGTTGGTGTGGATGTGGGGAAAAAAGCACACTTTGCTGCTGGAGTTGCAAATTAGCACCATATATTTGATGTCAAGGTCTGCTCCCAGTTTATGAAATACTTTGGTCCCCTAGTATCATGTGGTGTGATATGAGTGCCACACTGAGCCATGCTGAAACAATATCCCAGGTGCCCTCGTATGGGAAGGGTACCCCCATGATCTCTTCTCAGGGGAATTTTTTTTTTCTCTTCTGCACTCTGGAGCCTGAAGTGGATGTGGTCTTGCAAATTCCTGAGATGTAATCAGACCATCTTTTCTATTGTCTCTGTGTAAAGTACTTAGCACCTCTTTAATGTATTTCTTCAAAAAGAATATCTTCTTTGACCCCCACTTTTACAAGCAATTTTCTGGTGAAACTACAAGCTTTTGAAATTCGTTAGCTCTGTGTACTGCTCCTATTTCTCATAGTAAACCTGGCTAAAATCTGCCAACAATATCTATGCCACTGATTGAATGCTGTGCTGCCTTGAAATTTCCTACACTGGATTAATTATCCATCACTTTTAAATTCAGTCTGACACAAAGTCTTAGGACATGGGCACAACATGTACAAGTTCTTTGCCAGAATAATAATAAGTGGTCTCTAGTCCCATTCTCAAGAGTCCTCATTTCCCTCTGAAACTCACAAGCACAGTCCCCAGTCCTATCAACATTCTGGTTGTTTGAGCTCCCAGCAGAATTGCCCATTAAGCTCTGCTTACAACATTCTAAGGCTTTTGCAGCCTGCATTTTCAAGTTTTTCCAAAATCCTCCTGCAAACCATTTCCAAAGGTTTCTAAATAACATAATCAGCTTGTTCTTAGTAACGACCATACTTCTTGGTACCAATTTTTGTTTTAGTTAGCTTTGCATCACAGTGACCAAAATACCTGACACAACAATTTAGAGGAGGGAAAGTTCACAGTTTCAGAGGTCTCAGTACATAGATGGCTGACCTTATTGCTCTGAGTGCAAAGTGAAGCAGCACATCGTATGGTAAGGGCCATACGATGGAGGAAAGCTGTACAGCTCATGGAGGATAAGGAAACACAGAGAGAGAACATAAGAGGCCACAGGAAAAAACAACCCTTCCAGGGCACATTCCCAGTGGCCCAACTCCTCCAGTCATGCCCCAGCTACCACCCAGTCAGCCCATTCAAAGTAGAGCTGACTGATTAGATCACAGCTTTTGTAATCTATTGATTTCACCTCTGACTCTTCCTGTACTATCAGGAGCTTTTGGGGGATGCCTCACAACCAAACCGTAACACAATAATAAACAAAATTGACAAACTTTTAGTTAAGCAAGGGAAAAAAAGAGAGAAGCCTCACACAAATAAAATTTGAGATGACATTACTACTGATACCACAGAAAGACAAAGAATCATTAAAGATTTAGAGAAAACTATATGCCAAAAAATGAAAAGTGTAGGAGAAATAGATATATTTCTGGACACATTTAACCTACCAAACTTGAGCCATGAAGACATGGAGAACCTAAACAGAAATGAGTTGTATGATTGAATCAGTTTTAAAGGTCTCCAAATAAAGAAAAGTCTGAGACAAATGGTTTCACTACTGAATTCTACTAAAAATTTAAAGAATAATGAAAATTCTTTCCAAAATATTCCAAATTGGAAGGGAGGAAACTCACCCATCTCTTTTTAAGAGGCTGACATTAAAGCATTATGCTGATACTAAAATCAGACAAGAATATAAATACAACAACATAAACTATAGAACAATATCCCTGATGAACATAGATCCAAAACTTATATATAAAATTATATATATGTGTGTGTGTATATATATATATGTGTATATGTATGTACATATACACACACACACATATATATATATAGAGAGAGAGAGAGAGAGAGAGAGAGACAAAGAGCGAGATTGAAATAATATTCTCCTATAAAGAATGAAATCTATCATTTGCAGCAAAGTAGATGTAATTGGAGAAAATGATGTGAGGTAAAATTATCCAGACATGGAAAGGCAGGTACTGCATGTTCTCTCTAATATATGTAAGTTTAAAAAGAGAAGAAACTTGATCAGAATGTGACTACTGATTATTAAAGGTTACAGAGGGATGAGGAGAGTATATGAATGGAGACTGAAATTGATTAGTGCATGTTATATGAATTTATTGAAGTATCACACTGTATCTCATTAATATGTACTATTAATACAGGCAAAAATTTAAAATAGGAAAAGAAAAAAAACCTCAGTGGATCTAATGGTATATCAAACTGTCATCATAATATCTCCTCAAGAGCAGATATTAATAAAATAACAAAATTTTTAAAATACATATTTATCAAAATAATTTGAATGCAGTAAACTATCCAATCTTATACATTTTTAAACAGATGTGACTCTCTATAAACATCAACCAGTTTAAGATTCATGTAAAAACTTTACTACAGATACATTCAGGGGATAAATTTTTAATCTTTTACTTGAGAGCTGTGTTATTGGAAAGGTATTTCTATAGAAATTAAGAAATACTTTTGTGTTATTTGTAGCACAAAAGAAATGAGTATACGTATTATATTAGGGACAAAGAGTTTTCATTTTCAGAGAAGAATGATGCAGATGTGAAATGTGAGAAGGAAACAATTATGTGGTGCTGGATTCAATATGCAGTATCAGTATGAACATATAATATTTGTAAAAACTCTTTTCTTGGTCCGTCTTATTAACTGTATTATGTAGTGACATTTCATTAGAAACCAGCATAGCTAGTGTCCAGAATTGATGTCCAAATGTTATTCCCTAGTTAAATGTACAAGGATTCCTCAGAGAAGTGAGGAATCTGCACATCTCATGAAGGAGAAATAGAAAGAAGCCTAGAGCTTGTTTTGCCAGAAAGCAAGAAAATATTCAAAGAAAAACCAGAGCATGTTGAAAGCAAATGGTAGGTGGATCAATAGGGTTCCCATGCCCAAATTTAGAAAGAGAATGTACTTTCCCCAAGGTTCCAAAAAAAAAAAAAAAAAAAATGTTAGCAGTAGATTAAAACCCAACAGAGAAGTAGGAATCAATGAGTGCACAACAATATACATAAGAACCCAAAGTCATTCTGTAAAATAGAAGGCATGCCAATAAATGAAGAAGGAATGATACAATTAGATAATTACCAAGTATCACTAAGAAAGAAATCGTTCAGGCGGTTCTTATTCTAGCAATAAATAACAACTGATGCTAAAATTAGTAAATGGAAATTGTTGATTAATCGTATTTCTCCTTATTTATAGTCTTTGTTATTTTAAAGGGAAATTCAATCACTTTGCATTGGAGATAACTAGAAGACAATCATTAACCAAATGTTGAAAGACACTACTTATGGAAAGTATGCTAATTTACTAATAGGGATGATGGAACTATAGAACATTTTTTTTATTTTTGGGCAATACACAGAAGTGTTTAGAGACAGTGAGGCATTATGTTAGCAAATTTGCTCTCAAATATTTAAAAAAATACAAAGAATAGAGTAAGAAGAGAGAGGGAAAGAAAAGAATGAGGGAAAGAGGAAAAAAGGAGGGAGGGAGAGAGAAAGCAGGGACACGACAAAAATTTCCAAGATCATAGAAAAGGCTGTGATTTTTTACAAGTTAGTTTGTCCAGATATTTGCCTATTAATTCATTAATAAACAAAACATTTTTGGAAGTGCCAAATTCTGTTTTGAATAATGCTATATGAATTGCTATTACTATCATTCTGAAAATAAAATTAATAAATCTAGAACACAAGGATGATTTACTTGGCAATGAAATGGTGATGCTGTATTTATAGCTGTTATTCATCTAAACACATTTTTGTCCAAAATTCCTAGGTCAGTAAATCTACAAAGAGCATGAGGTCTTTACCAATGCATAAGGGTTTTTAGATATTTTACAATCTGGTGATTTAATTTTATTGATATGGTGACCTGCAAGAATCAACAAAACACTAATTTAAGATAAATCAGCCAGGTGCAGGGCTGTAAAACCAGCAGTTCAGAAGATTGAGGGCAGGAAGATTGCAAGTTCAAAGCCGGCCTCTGCAACTAACAAGGCCTTTAGCAAGATCCTGAATCAAATATTGAAAATTTTTTCAAAAAGGGCTAGAAATGTGGCTCAGTAGTTAAGTATTCCTGGATTCAATCTCTAGCACCAAAAGCAAAAATAAAAAAAAGATAAATTAGTTTTTTAATCTTTACATGAATACTAAAATTGCTCTGTGCTTTTTTTCATTACTTTTCTAGGTGCATACACTATCTGCTGAAAATTATAACATGTAAATAGGTATTTTTAAAATATCACATAAAAAGCAATCACTTAAGGAGTGTTTTTTTGCTTTATTTCTATTCTGCTCATCTCAAGGACGCTGATGGAACTATCTTGCAGGAGAAGGTAAGCTTTTCTACAGGCATCATTAAACACACAGAATGAGCCAGAGTCATTGGTAGGGATCACACAGTACCTCTTACTTCTCTGTGATGCTATTTCTCATTTAGAAAAAGCATCTCTATTATAAAGAGACAGGCCTATAATAGCATTATCTAGCTGAAAGGAAGCTCCAAGATGGATCACTTTTATTCAATAACTCTACAGAGTATTCTCATAACATCTATAGTGCCACACTTGACACTTTTTTAAAACTAGGCTGTGACTGCTCCATTGAGTAAATTTGACTAAAAGTATTAAAATATCCATCATTTAAAACACAATTCTATCATGGTTAAAACACAATTCAAGACATATTTTGATGTCAAAGTGGTTTTGTGCTTCAGTAACTCCACTTTGTAGGTGTAAATTAGTGTGCTCTTTAAAATAGAGATATCTTTCTAAAATAAATATTCAAAACGTCTCTTACCATCACTCCTCCTAACTAGCTCCTTATTTCATGCATGTATGTGCCACTGAATATAATTCTTCTCTGGGTATATACAAGGGATTGGGTGAGTACTACTGATTTAACATTTGAATTCTCAATTGGAACCTCCTGGCAGAGGTTGATCAATGTTTTGTGAAGCCTGACACCCAATCTTAGGCAACTGCTTTAAGAAAAGAATGCAAAATTACAATATAACACATGTTTAGTACAAATTAAACTTTTTAGCATCGAAATCATTCTATGGTAGAAAAATCAATATAAAGAATGCCATGAAGGAATGCAATTTGTCTAGACAAAGGATTAGTCTGGTACTTACTAAAGGAGGAAGCCCAGTTTGGAAACGTTACTTAGGGCCAACACAGTATGCAATTTACACAGGCATTGCAGAAAAATTTGCAATTTACCCATATCAAAGGCAAGTGACTTGACCTGAAGTAAATAACTTTCCTGAGAATCAGACCTCTCATTTTTAAACAAAATTGTAGCTAACTCAATTGATTATGGTAAGAATTATTAATATATTTAATGTTACAACATTTGTTTTCCTGAAAATAATACCTTGTAAATTACAGGCTTACCATGTAGAAAATCAAAGATAATATACAACAGTTTCAAGGCTACCAGGTGAACTGAATTCTAAAGGAACAACGAAGCACTTTCTAGGCAAGGCTTTCCCACCTTTAGAAGAGTGTGGGAGACAGACATGTCAACAAAAGTGGGTATTAGAAAAAGCAAGTAAAATTTTAATAAAGTTTTAGGAACCTATGTTGAGAAGAATTTCATTACTGTGATCAAAATACCTGGCAGAGCAACTTACAGGAGAAAAACTAGTTTTAGCTCATGGTTTCTGAGGTCTCAGTACATGGTCAGTGGATTCCATTGCTCTGAGCTTCAGATGGGGCAGTGCATCCTGGTGGAAGGGTGTGGCAGAGGAAAAAATGCACAGCACATGGTAGTGAGGAAGTAGAAAGAGGAAAAGGAGCCAGGGTCAAGATATAGTCCCCAGTAACCTACTTTCTTCAGTCATAGCCTACCTGCTTAATGTTACCACCCAGTTGTCTATTCAAATTACTAATCCATCAAATGGATTAATTTATCAGTGAGATAAGAGCCCTAATCACTGTGTAAAAGCCTCACCTTTGAACCTTATTGCATAGGGGACTATATTTTAAACACATGAGCTTTTTTTGGCAGGGGCAGTTTATATCCAAACCATAACAAGGTCCAATATGACCTGGAATAAGAGTTTATAATCACTTAGTATCCCCAAATAAATGCAGTTCTTACTGACCAACTCTTTGTTATCCTCCAAGGAAAGGATGAGCCGAAGATGAGAGACAGCTAATCCTATGGTGGTATACAGACACAAAACTAACTACTTTCTGAACCTTTTTGAGACTGTCATAAAAAGCAAAAATCTTTATCCCTGAGACTGTGGCATAAAAACCACCGCAACTGCAAAAACAGTTATGATCACATATCTCATTTAAACATGTTTTGGAGCTACAGTAATACCACAATAAAAATGAAAGTCTCAATATGGGTTTTATTCTTTCCAAGCGTCATTGCACACTTCTGGACTAGTAAGGTAGATGTGTGCTCTGTGTTCTAGCCTCTCTAGTTTACTGTCAGGATAATCAGCTCCATGATCCAAATACAAGAAAGAATAATGAAAAACTTATATTCTAGTGTTCCAGTGTAATAGCATTTGACCATTAGTATTTATTAAGCATGCCACTCTGACTTATCTTCCTGGCTAATTATTGTCTTCATAACACATCTTATTCTATAGTCATTAATATCATACATTGTTGACTTGGGATGTGAGTACATTTTTTTCATCAGGCATATTGCCCCAACAATTTAGTGATGTTCATGAGAGGCACTCATGCACATTATTTCATCCTCCCTCTGTGATTCCACTATGTGTTGGGAATATACGTGCATATTTTTCTCAGCAATAAACTGAATATATAACTGAAAAATTATATTCTCCATGAAAATGTTATTGTACTTTAAATTTTCCTCAGAGCATCCTCATAATTTTCCCTTCTGGAGATGCATCTGGGACACATGGTCCCATTATTATACTTATTTTAATGATATTCCATATCTTCACTTCCTTGGGGTTCTTCCTGTACTCTGTCTGCTTTTGTTATTTGATATTTTGGAACACAGACTAGCTTTGCCACATCAGGCAAGCTGCAGCAAAACATTTTCTCTCATGACAGTATACCACCTCAGCACAGTGCCTCCTTGTAGCAGTCTCCTGGCACAGATGGGCCATGATTGCACAACTCTGGCCAATGAGATTCGAAGATATAACTTCCTTCAGATTTTTTGAAAGATATATAAAGGGCACTGAAGATCATTTGTCCAATTAGATCAGTTAAATTATCAACTAAATTATCGTTCAAAGCTCATGTATTCATTTTAAGTCCAATAACAGAGTACAAAATAATGTTGGTAATTTTTTTTTCTGCCAGTAACTATCACCAAAGAGAGAACTCAGAGGAGTTATTCTCTTACTTTGAAAAACTCTCAATAATTGAGATAAACAGCACCATTCCCCTCCCCTATATTCTCACTTATGTCTTGAAACAGTTTCCACAGCCACTCCCTCTTTCCCAGAATTTGCATAAATTAATCCATATTCTCCCACCCTGGATAGAATTCAGAAATTTAATGTAAAATGTGCAGAGGAACAACTGCATCAGTCTTTCCCCTGCCATCTATTCCATGTACGGCACTAATACAAAAAACTATAAGAAAATGATGGTCTCCCTCTCCTGCCCTAGACAGAATTGCAACAGCCTTCAGTGGCTCATTGTAGTGTGCAGTCTCTTGGAGGACCTCAGTGAGCCCCATCTGCTTATAACCACACTTTTGCAATTTGCTTCTAACTGGTAAAATGCAGCTATGCTGATGTAATGTCAATGTTGGTACATAGATTACCAAGAGTGTAACTTCCATACTGCTGTCAGTCTTCTGCTGTCTCTCAAGAAATCAAATTCTACCATCCACTACAAGAGCGTAGCACTCTCCATATCTGTAATTTCTTTTCTTTGTTTTAAAATTCTTATTGCAAGTTTTATTAGCCAAATCTAAAATTTATCTAATCTTCAGTGAAGGAAGGGAGAAAGGAAGGACAGGTTGTAACTCAGTGGTAGAGTACTTGCCTAGCACGTGTGAGGCACTGGGTTTGATCCTCAGCACCACATAAGAATTAATAAATAAAATAAAGGTATTTTAAAAGGGGAATAAATTAGAGGATATAACATTTGATTTAAAATGAAAAAATAAAAAATTTAAAAGATAAGAAAAGATTTTAAAAGGGTACAGTAATGTATTAGTGATAAAAAGAAGTGGATAAAGACAAATATGTCAAAGATAAAGAAAAAAATTTGTATAGCCAATATGTTCACTGAATCATACCTCCCACTTTCTTTAATATTTAAGTTCATTTTTAAAATTTTTTTTTATTTTTACAGACTGCTTTTGATTCATTGCACACAAATGGGGTGCAACTTTTCATTTCTGTGGTTGTGCACAATGTAGATTCATACCATTTGTATAATCATACATGTACATAGGGTAATGATGTCTGTCTCATTCCACCATCATTCATACCCCTGCCCCCTCTTCCCTCTCATTTCCCTCTATGTAATCTGAAGTTCCTAAATTCTTCTCTTACTCCCACCCCTCCACCCCTATTATGTATAATCATCTGCTTACCAGAGAAAACATGCTGCCTTTGGTTTTTTGGACTTGGCTTATTTCACCTAGCATGATATTCTCCAATTCCATCCATTTATCTGCAAATGCCATAATATTTTTCTTCTTTATGACTGAATAATACTCCATTGTGTATATATCCCAAAGTTTATTTATCCATTCACCTGTTAAAGGGCACCTAGATTGGTTCCACAATCTAGCTATTGTGAATTGAACTGTTGAAAACATTGATATGGCTGTATTATTGTAGTATGCTGATTTTAAGTCCTTTGGATATAAACTGAGGAGTGGGATGGCTGGTTCAAATGCACACCTCCACTTTCTATCAGTGTCTTTTTGCACAGTCTAGGCTGTGAGCTAAACTAGTGGTGTTAGCTTGCCTCATATGTGAAACGTTCTTGGATGACAAGTTTCTAGTGTTTAGCTAATGTGAAATATTTGTTTGGAGATTTCCACATAAGACGTTACTTATTTCAGAGTAGGAAGGCAGATTATATCTTGGGGACTTTCTATTAGTTACCATAATGACATTCATAGCAAAATAATTCAACTATTATCTATATCCAGACGTGTATTTTAGAGACTAACAACTTTAAAATTAATCAGAAATGATCTAGGCATGCATGTGTTTTTCATGATTTTCAACTGACAAGAGTATTCCATTTTGTCAAAGATGCAATAATATTAATCAGTTCCTACTGATAAAATTGCAAAGATTAAATAATGGTGAAGGTAAAATTTATTTTTCATTTAAGGTCATAATATATTAATAAATGTTTACATCTATTTATAATCAAGAACCATTAACCGATATACATTATAATAAAGAGTTCTCTGTTCACTGATGTTTGAAAAGCATCAAATGAGACCTTGAGCAATACTATTCTAATGTACATTATCACTACATTGGTTTTCTATTTTCCATATTATCCTTTGAGAGCTATTATAATTTTGGCTCATTTAAATAAAAACTGAAACCCAGAAGAGAGCAACTCTATGGTTTACTTAATAACTGAAATCTAACAATCAAATAGCAGGTATAACTCTTATGACCTACAGATTATTGGGATGCCAACAGCTGGAAGATAAGTGTGACTTTAATAGAATAAAGGAAAATGTATTCCTAAAACTATCCAACTTCTAAGAAGTCATAATTATAAAGATACTAGTAAAACTGTATTAGTTTCATATAACTGAGAATAACATTTGCAATTTTAATTTCAATTCTTTTAAGATTTTAATTTGAAAGGTAAAGCATTCAAATAATATTTTAGAAGATCCTGTGAAGATTAATTTTTGATATTTTAATATCAAAATTAGTTATGTACTTAATATATTACTTACCTCTATTTCAACTTTAGATTTACATACATTTGAAAGATGAAAAAATCAACTAATTTGGTATACTGTAGATTTGGGAATAAAGTATTTTGCTAAATAAAATTTAGTTGCCAGCACTAAATACTACAGAAATATACTTGAAAATGGAATGAGTTTAAACCAACTTTTCAATAAATATTACAGTATTTTAAAAATATCATTAATAGAAAAATGTTACATTAAAAGGAAATGCATGCTTATTTCTTCACAAAAACAGATATTTGTTTCAAAATCATACTTATTATAAAAAATAATAAATTCAAGACAAGTAAAATATAAGAAGTAAAGATTACACGGAAGAAAAAGAAGTCCATAACTTTTAAATAATAGATAATGAATATTTATTGCATTTTTATAACTTTTTTGTATTTCAATTGTCTTTATCACTTTTTATTTAATAAAAAAATTTTTTTTAAATTTTTTGTTTACCACTATTCTCTGACCTCTTTTTGATGGCAATGAAAGTTCTTCTAAAAGCATGATTATTATCTATAATTTTAGACATGTAAATATACAATAATTCATGTTTAAAAATAATCTTAAACATATTTTCTCCTCAAAATGGGCATGATCTTTTTTCCAGTACTCTGATGATTTCCAACTTACTTCAACAATCTCTCATGGTGCTTGTAGTCAGAAGATTCAAGTCCCTATATAATCTTACTAGAGAGGGTAGCTGTGTTTCCTTATTTATAGTAGGTAAGGAAGCATAGTTAGTTAAAGTAAGTTAAAGCAAGATTGAATTGTATTTTTAACTTATATTGAACCCCATTTTTTGAAAATCTAAAACTGGTTTTGCTCTTTGAAATCATGTTTTAGCTATTTAATAAATATGCCTAGTCACAAGGAGAACTGTAATGTAATTCTCTAGAAAGGTTATTTCTGAAATACTAAAGAAGGGCACACAGTCCATCATCCCATCAGATGGAGAGCAGAATAAATTATTAACTACCACAGATGTCAAGGGAAGAGATGAATCTGTTTTGAAAAGGTGATGCACAAAAATCAAAATATCCTTAAGTCAAGGAATTTAAAGGATATTTGAAAATATGTTCAGACATCTGATAGCTTTGTATTACAATTCAACTTTATCAAATATTTACGTCAGTGCTGTGTAACATAATTTATTGAAAGAGTTGAAATCAAGAGTTATGATTTCACAAAATATCTCAATCTCCCACCATCAGGAGAGTGTTCAAACAAATCAACAATAGAATTTAATCAATAAGAAGTTCTGTTTGATATATTGGCCACTCCTGCAAAAGAAGACCATGTGATTTGGGATGTTAAGATTATATAATTTTATTTTCAAAATTTGTAAATGTACCTTAATTATTCCTTATTCATTTTCCTACCACTGATATTGACAGTTAAATTGGAAGGTCTTCAATAAATCTTATTTTTCTTCTATGTATTAATATAGGCTAGACACATTAACAAATGGATTACTACAATTGTAAAGTATCAAATCCAATGGCATTTTTTATTGGTTTACAGAATAGGAAAACTGTTGATGTCAGGAACTTAAACCTCTTCAATTGATGCCTTATAAGTTAGTTCCAGGATTTTAATTCTAGAAAATAACAGGCAGAAGCATGGGATCCTGTCCCACAGATATCAATATCCCTTTCTCCTTTCTCTCATTGATTGAGATCAGTGTCAAGATCACACCAGTTACAACAGAGGTTAGGAAATGTTGCCTAGAAGAAAAGGGAAAGGGATATTTTAGCAAGTTCTGTTAAAATCTTTGAAATTAACAGACCTACATGAAAAAAAAAATTCTAACTCATATCCTGTCTCAGCTTTCTAAACAGGAGTTCTCCATGACTTAATTTTTATGAATTTCAGTCAATATTAGTATTTTCAAAAGTCTAAAAAATTGATTGTACATAATAAAAATATAAGTATGGTTTTGTGACTTCTACAATATTTTATTGGAAAATATTGATATAAGCAAATAACCTCTACTCACTAGATTTTTTAAAAAGTCATGATGTCATTTTAGAATAAAAGATTAACATTCATCTGAAAATTGGAGGCTAAATCCTGGGAAATGTATCATTTTAGAAATATCTTGAATTTCTAGGTCACCTTTCATCTGGAAATATTTTAAAATTATCCATATTCGTAGCTCAAAGTTGTAGCAAAGATGTCTCATTTGAAAATAATGCAAAAGAGTAATGCTTCGTTCTGATATTCATGCAGCATATACCTTCATATATTCTAGGATTGACAGTGGTTCTCAAACTATATAATGCTTTCAAATCACTCCAGTTTAAGATAACAATATAGGTCCCCAGCACTTGTACTCTGAGATCCAGATTCTTTGGAGATAAAGTTTTAATGTTTTGCAAGCATATAATTTGGATCCAAATGACTTAGAGGTCAAGTTTATAGAAACAAACCTTCCTTAAATTATTTTGTATTCCTAAAATCTAGGAAATGCTTTCCAAGTAAGTATATGATTAATATACATTAAAAAATAAATGAAAAGTTGTGTGTTAGTAAGCTTTTTATTGCTATGACCAAAATCCCTGATAAGAAGAACATAGAGGAGGAAAAGTTTGTTTTGGACCATGATTTCAGAGGTCCATTCCACATTCAGTGACTCCATTGCTCTGGGTCCAAGAGGAAACATAACATGATGGTGGAGAGGTGTGACAGAGGAGTGCTGCTCTGCTCATGGTGGTCAGGAAGCAGAGAGAGAGAGAGAGAGAGAGAAGGGAAGGGGCTGCAGGGAAGATGAATGCTTCTAGGACACACTCCCAGTGACCTAACTCCTTCATCCATATTCCACCTACCTGCAGTTGCCAGTCAGGTAGTCCATTCAAACTAGAATAGACAGATTAGGTTACTGCTCTTGTGATCTATTTATTTACCTCTGAATATTATTGCATCAAGACAAGAGCTTTTCAGAGATCAATACCTTATATTCAAACTGTAACCTTATATTCAAACTGTAACAAGTTGTTTGGAATAACTTAAACAACATGCTCAAAATTAAATACCATTTGAATAAAGGCATTTAGGCTATTTGCCATTTTTCATGTGATCATGTTCCTCATGCTCTGGACTTCAGTGTCTATGCCTGACAGATAAAAACTATATATTCTTGAATGGGGTTGAGAAGATTAGAACAATATGTATATGTCATGTTTCATTCAAAGTAGACACAAAATTCATCATATATTTGGTAACTATCCCTTTCTCATATATTATATGTAAATTATTTAATCCATTTATTTTATTTAGCTAGTTGAAATTCTTATCAAAATATGTATGTCATATATAGAAGAAATTCAATCCATATACTATTTTTAAGAGGCATAACAATTCCTTTGTGACATTGGAAAATCTTTGAAGACTACAGAAATGTAGTGATTGGCCTAAAAGATTGATGGTGTAGAAGCAAAGGGATTTCTTTTTCATCTGAAGCTTAATTTATAACTAAAACCTCTATAGCAAAGGACAGAAGAACAAGAGAAAAAACATACACACTTAATTAATGTCAGTTTATGTGCCTTGGAGACTTCCAAAATGAGAATCTAAAGAAATAGGGAAACATGTATATTTTTATACTCAGTTTAAGGAGAAAATCAATATTGTGGAGACATGTTTGGAGGACAAGAAGGTGTGATCTAATGGAAACACACTGGGGTGGGAACTGGGCAGGGCCTATCAGTCAGGATTTTCCACTGTGTTTCTGTATCTTCAGAAATGAAACAATCCTTTCCTCTTTGATCAGGGAAGGTACTTCTGGAATGAAGATCTTATGATATTCTTAAGGGAAGATCACATAGGTTTTATGACCTGATTCAGAGGTTTTCTCAGATGCAAAGATGCCCTATTTTGGGGTAGCATGTCTGTACAAACTTCCACAATAAACTTTGTTTATCTGAAATTCTGTTTTTTTTTTTTTTAACTTACAAAGAAGAAATAAGTATGGATGAAAGAGAAAGTCTTTTATTTCTAAGTTCTAGGATTGTATGACCTTTTTTATAAAATAATGTTAAATGAAAAAGGATTGTATCAGACAATGAAATCTCAATTTCTAAATAAAGTAAAAAAAGTTTGTATGCATGTAAATAAAAATGTGTCTAATTTAATTTAGTGAACCTATAATTCATGATTAAAAATTATTCTTTATTTTATCCTTATGATGTGATATTTCAGAAGTCTCCAAAATATCTTTGGGTAAATACCATGTAATACAAATGAATAATATCTCCACCAACAATTTCCAGGCTGATGAAAGCATCTCAAAATTTTTATTTTTGCTTAGAAGTTCACTGAGAACAATTATTTCCAGTCGTTTTACTTGAATGACAGGTGTAGTTCATTTATCTTCAAAAAGTGTCCACAAAATACCAAGCCATTATAGTTATCATTTGTCTGTCAATCACTCTTTCAAATAAAATTGTGCTTCATGAAAAGAAGTTGCCAAAAGCAACTTGACACTTGAACATTTTTGTGTTTTCTTTAGAAAACCATCATTCTTCAATATACACCAAAAGTCTTTTATATGAACTTTTCATTTCATGAGAAAATATTAAAATGACATATACATAGTTGAGATTTAATAAAATTAATACTTTCTACCATTTCATCAATGGTATTAATAAGTGAACCTAGTGTTTTGTTTTTTCATTATTCATTCGTTTTCTTATTCTGCAAATGTGTGATAGAAAGGACACAACAGTCCTGATACTCTGCACATGTCTTGATTTATATTAAGAAATCTGCAGTTTTACCTACAATTACATTATCAGTGTATATGTCACCAAAACCAATAAGACAAATAAATGATGTTTGAAAATTACTAGGAAACTGGTTTTGATATTAGAGTCCACTTACCCTAGGATTCCATGAAATATACTGTATCACTGTTATAATGAAATAAATTTCAAATATGTTAAATTTCCAGGCCTCTTTCCTTAGAATCAATTTGCATTTACCTTAAAAATAAAATATCTTTATACAATGGGGCTTGATTAGTCCCTGCTATTTCAAAGTAAAAGAGAAAATATAGACCTATCACAATACCTGGCTAAGAGTAAGCAACCCCAAGTGTTCAGGATTAACTATCATTAATTAATTTTTATAATATTGAGACAAAAGGTTGACAGCCAGGAATCTAAGTGCTTTTCCTGCTGTGGATCAGAACACGGCTTCTTTTCCAAGCTTCACTTCTCTCCACTTTGGAGAGCCAAGCAATTAGATTTTTACATGTGATGACATTTTTGACTAGAGTATAATCAGAAAAATTCTTTTTAAAAATGCCTTTTATTATCATACTAAGAAATAAAATTTAACTAAATTGAGATGAAGACTTAAAATAACAGAAAATTTCATGTATTTGTCAACTATTTTTTACATACTTTGTTTTCAGAATCCAGAATTATGCTAGGAGTTTTTAGAGAAAGGAAATATGCAACAAAACAAAACAAACAAAAACAGCACACTGTCTTACTTAAGATTATACAGTGCAAGGGAAAAAAGAAGCATGCTTTAATATTTATTCTATTAGCTGTAGTACACATCAGTGAAATTTGTTATTTTGAAAACATCATATTAGTCTTATTTCTGAGTATTAGAAATAACATCAAATAGCATGTTGGTTCAATAGAAACTGAGGTACAAAGGGGTACCAGAGATAACTTACCAGAGATAGCTAGGGAGTAGTCCTGGTGAAGATGTAAATTGACTCACTAAATAAAATTTTTTGCTCCTTCTTCTGCACTGTGTTGTCGATCAATTAATTTGATATATTTTTCTTAAATACTTTTTGAATTAATTCAAATTTTCTTGAGTATAAATATAAATACAGTATTTTCATATTTGCTTCAATATCGGTCTTCTTTTGGTAATTGATCTTTTAAATCAAAACTTTACTTGTTAATATATTGTAGTTACACTGGGTAAGATTCTTTGACTTTTTGTTATTGTTAATAAAACCCTTATTAGAATGTATAGAAAAAGGTAATATTTAATAAAATAATTTTATTATTTGAAATAGACTTCCATCATTTTAATTTGCTTTTAAATAATCAAACCATTATAAATGTGTGATAATCAAATATAATTGACTAAAAAACAGAAGCACTTTTTAAATTAGCACATAATAGTAAAATAGTGTAGCCAAGGAATTAAGACCATTTAATTAGTAATTTTTCCAAATAGCAATAGTGTATAGTGTAAAACAAATATTAATAACCGTATTGCATGATGCTCATTTTTAAAGCCATACTGAAAAAGACCTTTTAACCAAAATTTTCTGATGATTAACCTAAGGAAAATCATTGTTATCTTAAAAATTGTTATTTATCAACAAGTTCTTGCAACATTTCCTCTCCTTTCTCAAGGTCTAAGGGGAAAAAATAACAATTTCCTACATTATCAAACAAAGCAACAAAATTGCCTTACCTTTCTCAGCAGTTTATCTGGATTATTATTGTAAGTTATTGAGAATGACAATCAAAGGACTCTGAAATATGTAATGATAAAAATTTATAGCAATAAAATTTCATTCTGAAGTAAGATCTCCATATAAATTTAGATTAAGAAAACACATCAAGAAACTATGAGAAAAGTCTCATTTAACAGTTTGGTGAAGTCCAAACTATAATCAGAATACCATGAGTATAACATCAATTAGACAAAAATACACGTAATTTAATTTGCAAATCAGAAACTCATTCATCAACTTCCTTAGAGAAAACTCATATGGGAAAAAAATCAACCTAATGGAAATTGTCAGTAGTTGCAATGCCCATCTAAACTCCTCCTAGATTGAAGTTCTTCTGTCCATGGGGCAGATGTGTGGAAAGGAGAATCAGAAGCATTCATTTTGGCTTTTGACACATGAACACTTCTTTCAATTATTATGCTGGCTAGTTCTAAGTTTCCTTCAGAGTCCTCTTTGAAGAATATGTAGTGATTTGACAATCCACAAAATTGATTCCCTCAACAATATTCTCCTTTTATGAAAGAATATGCTTATATAGGTGTGAATTAAGCTCATAAGACCTCAAAGACCCATTGTTTTCATATGGAAAAAGTCATTTTCTGAGACTGTCAACCTAATGGACAATCACATGACTGAGTTAGTTTCTCTTGTAGACAGTTTGATTGTAGGAGTTTTTAAAGGTAATCAGCTGGTTTTACATAATAACCTGCCTCAGAACCTCTCTAAAACGGAGCATTTTATTTTAACCGAATAAAGATAATAAGTCCAGTACCTACAATTTTGCATGGGAAATGGTTGGAATAAGCAGACATTAAATAATGAAACTGGTAAAAATAAACTTGTTATGAGTATCTAGATTTTACTAGGGTGGTCATGTCCATTATTTCATTAACCTTTTAAAACTACTCTATGACATGGGGTATTATTTTACAGAAAACTCAGATACTGACTGTAGGAATGTTGCCAAGTTACCCAGAAAGGGAGGGAGTAAATAGTTAGATATCTCCTTGTCTGTCTTGCTCTAAACCTATGCCATTTCTATGCATCAGGAATGATATGTTGTTATTATTTTTTGTTTTTGTTTGGTTTTTTTTGCACTTAATTGCAAAGATTAATATTGAATGCCTACTATTCCCCAAACTGGAAATACCACAGGTAACAGTCCACAAAGTCAAGCTAGTGTCTTAACTCACTGTGATACCGATTTGAATCACTTCATTTAGGAGGAAGAATTAAAAGTATTACCATGTATTATAACTATGTAGTCATATAAGTAACCTTTCTAGACATTTCTTCTCACTAATTACTTAAGCATTTCTGTAAACTTGAGTGTAGAAATGCCAATTCACCTTTAGTTTTTAACAGGCATCAGGAAAATGTCTAGATTAACAATAAAAGGGAGTATTTGGAGAAAGCAAGTAATTAATGTAAATTTGATGATATAATTCATGTAATATGGGTCACATAGATGTACTCTAAGGGTGCAGTGAAGAAATTATTTAAATAGCAAATTCAATATGTAAGTGGGTTAGTTCAATATTACAGAGGGTTTGTTTTATTTTTAATATTCAGATAATCAGCAAAGAAGTCAGAAGTCACTTGGCATTTCATTATTAGATAAGAAACTGGCGACTCATGAAACTGTTTCAATGTCTTATATTACATTATCTTTTTTCTCTACCAGCGGTAATCATTGAATATATGTGTACATCACATAAACCAAAATCTTGTTGTGAAGCAAAGAAAGTGGTTTATTGAAAATCTCTATATTTCACTTATACAAAGCAAGAAGAAAATTAAAAAAATAAAATTTAAGTAGCTCACATTACTGATATCAATACACTTACATTATGATGCAGATGTGGTGGATCGAATAATAATCCCTTAATATGCCCAAACGGTAATCTCCAGAACCTATGAATATTAGCAGTAGAGCAAAGGACTTAGACCCGTGTATAAGGGTCTTTACTTTATGCAGGGTAAAGAACATTACTTTAGAAAGTCAGCAAGTTAAGGATCTTGAGATGTGAAGGTTATCCTGGATTGTCTGGGTGGGTCCTAAATGTCATCACAACTGTTCTTATGAGAAGGCCAAAAAAATGAGGACCAAGGAAGAAGAAGTTTTGACAACAGAAGCTATATATTCCAATGATGTGGGGATGCAAGTGTGAGCCAGACAATGCAGGCAGCCTCCAAAAATTTTAAAAGGCAGGGAACAGATTCCCTCCTAGAGTCTTCTAAAGAAACAACCTGCAGACACCTTCATTTTAGCCAATGAAATCACCTCAGATTTCTAGTCTCCATAAGTGTAAGAATAAATTTGGGTATTTTAAGCCAAAAAGTTTATGATAGTTTGTGATAGTAGCAAGAGGTAACTAATACATGTAAAATAAGAAGAATGAAAATCAATTTTTGTAGAATGAAATTTGGTATTTCATGATGAAAAATCAAGTCTATGCTCTGGATCTGGCTAAAATTCAGTAATCTACCTAACAGATGAATAAGATATTCTGGGTCAGAAACAGCTTTCAACCAAAGCATTCCATTGCTTTCTGGTGTGATGATGAAACTTGGGAGACTGAATTACTGAATTACTGAATTATTTACTGAATTATAAAGAAAGGAGGTGAAATAAATTGATCTGAAAAGAAGTGAGGTACCAGATGCCACTATAATTTTTGAATTGTAAAAGGATCATGATGAGAATGGTTACTCCATCCTAAGAAAGATAAATAAATGCAATAAAAATCATCAGAAAGTATTTCAGGAAGGAAGCAATTCAGTTTCAGGGAAATTTGAGTCCTGGTAGTGTGTGATTCCCTGTTAAGGGAATGTGGGCAATTACTTCATGTATATCCAGTGTGGCTAATCAGTGCATCAGTGGTAACATGTGTTACAGAGCTGAATCTACTGACCTTCATCACAACTGCTATTGCACACTTGATGACTGAGGTGAGTGTACTGACACAGTCATTAGACAATAAACAAATGTAGGGCAACTAAAGATTCACTAAGATACCTAAGGACTAAGTGACAGGTAAAATATTTCCCTTTCTTCCTCCATAAGAAAAGTGTATTTAGAGGAGTGACTGAATTCAATCATGAAGTTGATAAATGTCACTTGGGTTTCTGTAAGATCTTTTTATACTCATCATGGCACATCCCTGGACAAAGTTTGAAAATAGCTATTGACACAGAAGAAGATAATTGTTTAGGGGGAAGTTAAGGACATTTTTAGTGAAAGTTTAAGGGAAATAAGAGTTAAGGAGCACCCAGTAAATGTCAAGCTCTGTTCCATTTTCTTAGCATGCTTTACTTCACAAGGTCTCTAAGATAGGATTATGGAAAGTGACCCTTAGCTGACATCATGGAAAAAAATACCTCTGAAAATCCTCTCCTTCAGAAAAGCAATGAAAATATTGACCAAAAATGTCAGAATCAACTTTTTCAGGATCCTACAAAAATCAAAGGCCTTTAGCAACTCAAGGATTATTTTTTAATTTAAGAAATATAATTGAATCTCAACAATAGGAACAAGTTTGTGGCATTTTAACTTGCCTTAATTCCATCCTCCCTCCCCAGGTCTGTTGTAGTGTTGGTAGCCAATAGCTCACCATCTCTGTCAAAACCAGAGCATGAGCCAAATAGCCACAGGAGGGTGCAAAATGGGCCGGAGCCCCTCAGAGTTCATCCTCCCCAAAGTTATTGTTTGTTGACCTTTCTTGGGAATTTTCCTTCATGAAGCTGTCTTTATTTGTCCTGGATAGGGATATGCCTGTTTGAAGATCCTTTCCTCACATTGAGAAGTAAGGAGAGTTTCGGCCAAATGCAAGTAGAGACAATTATTTAACAGTGAGACTTCCTGAAGTGGGAAGTAACATTTGGAGCAAATAACAGATTCACTTTAAAAGAGAAAAGCTGGGGAATGAAATATTCACAGGAGGCTGGAAAAATCTCTAAGCTATTCTCTTGAGTCTGGAGGGATATATGTATTTGTAGAGCTGTTTGCATGTCTAAGAATGTCATGAGAAGTCCCTAAACACTAACCTTTTTTAAAAAAAATTTATTTTATTGTATTTGTTCTTTTTGGATATACATGAGAGTAGAGTATATTTTAACATGTTATACACACATGGAGTACAATTTATTTTAATGAGGATCCATTCTGTGGTTGTGCATGAGGTGGAGTTTCACTTGTCATGTATTCATAGATGAACATAGGAAAGTTATGTCTGATTCATTCTACTATCTTTCCTATTCCCATTCCCCCTCCCTTTCCTTCATTCGCCTTCATCTAATCTGCTGAACTACTATCCTTCCCTGTCCAGAGAGAACATCTCAATGCTAAAATGACACAGCCACATCAGTGTTTATAGCAGCTCAATTTCCAAGAGCTATGGAAGCAACGGAAGTGCCCTTCAACAGATGAATACTTAAAATATGGTATATATATGTATAAATATATATATTATATATATATTTCATTGCATATATATATATATAATATTACTCAGCCTTAAAAATGAATGGCTTTATGACTTTGGCTGGTAAATGGATGGATCTGGAGACTATCTTGCTAAGAAAAATAAGCCAATCCCAAAACACCACTAACTTCTTGATAACTTTTAGGCTTAATACAAGCAGGGAATGAAGGTTAACAGAGTTATAAACCACCTTCCAGATCATTGAAAACATGCCCCACATACACACAAGTATATATACAATCCCTTGGGAAAGACTGGAAAATTGATTGATTCCAGATATTTAAAGAAATATGAAAGTATTAGCTGAACTATAGACTAATAAGACAAAAATTTCAAGACTGAACATGAGTACAGAGTTCACATAATGAGTCCAAAAAAGTCATCAACTAAAATAACATTCAAATCAACAAACCCTAGAGAAAAGGAAAGTGTCCAGTTTTCAATAAAAATATGACATTTAAGGAAACCAGAATTCATGACGCAAGCAAAATATAATGAACATTAGAAACTGCCCTGATGAGGTACTAGAAAAGTCTTCCAGTCCACTATTTTTAATGTATTCAAATAACTAAAGAGCATTGTACTGGAAGAACAAAGGGAAGGTCTGAGAGTATTATATGAACAAATGGAAATATCAAAAAGATATTGAAATTATAAGAATAAAGTAACTAAATAGAAATTTTGGAGCTGAAAAATGAAATAACTGAAATGAAAATCCACTAGACCAGATTTGAGGAGGCAGAAGAAAAGATCAGGAAACTCTAAAATATGTCAGTTGAGATTATAAAAGTCTGAAGGCTAGAAAGCCAAAAATGACAGAAACAAATTGAACCTCAGAGAGTTATGGAATAACATCAATGGTGCTAAGAAAATTTGATAGGGGTGTGGAGAATAGTGTTTTCAGTATATATAGTTGCCATGACAACTTTACATTAATATGCCAAAAATGAAACTGGTCCCCTACCTCAAATCAAAAATTAAAGAAATATAATTAAATGCAACAGCTGAAACTATAAAACTCTTGAAAGAAAGAAAATAGATAGAAGTCCTCTAAATCTAGAATTAAGCAGATAATTTATTCAATGTTCAAGCAACCAAAAATGAAGAATGGAACATCCTCTTTTTTTTTTTAACATTTGTGCTTCAAAGATCCCTATTCTTACTTGGGTGCTATGAAAGCAAAATAAGGATATTTGTTTCTCAGCATCTCTATTTAGTATATCGTTTTTATAACAGATGTACAATATCAATTATGTTTCCAGATATATTTTTAAAATGCGAGTTAGTTGAACCATAAACTAATAAAGAAAAACTTGAAGACTGAACATGAGTACAGATTTCACATAGTTAATTCAAAAAAGTCAGACACCAAATAATCAAATCATTCACCTACAATTTGGAGAAGACACTGTGGGGTAGGGATAGATTTAAACAAACAATTCATTCCATGAAACCATTGTATCCATTTTCATATTTTATACTAATATGATTCCTCCATTATTATTTGTATTGTATGATAAATTTGTACCAAACTATTTAGCAGGCAAATTAACTGTTCATTAGCTAAGTCCTGTTCTTCCTCAGAACAGTCATTTTCCACAAGTATCACATGCAAAGGAGGATTTTAGTTGATCTGCCACCTCTGGTAGTCCCTATCATTTTCATTGTCTGACTAATCTGCATAAGGTAATGGAATCTTACTAAAAATTCCAGTGTTACTTCACTATAACTTTCCAATAGAATCAGTCCTCACCCATATGCCAAGTATTATTATGAAGAGGTATTATAATTGGACATTATTTGACTATTTCTAGACTTCCAGTTAGTTGGGGGAAAATCCTGTCACTGTTTCAATTAGCAGGCTTGCACTGAGACTAGTTTCCATTTTATGCTCTTGTATAGTAGAGCACTCTCCTCTTCCATGGGAAAAACACAAATGTTCAGAATAAATCCAATCTTATGCCTGCTAAAGGTATTACAAGATATGTTTCATTTTTATAAATGAAGACAAGGAGAGGCATAATGCTTTGATGCAAATTAAATGTACACCCTGAGACTTTTATAAGTTTGAAAGTCTATAACAGTCCCTTGAATGTTCCCTTGAGATTCATTAGCTAGGATGGAGGATCATTGTCCCATGGCTACTCTGCCTCCACCTATATTAAAATATAAAATAGCCAAGAGACTCTCTTGGGTCAGAATACAATTTCTTTTCTGACACTGGTCCTAGCATTGTCCAGCATTCTTCGCTGAATCTGTCTGACTTGCTTTATTGAACTTTATTTTCTTTGCATGCTAACTTCTATCTTAGAAAAGAATTGCTTTGAGCATGTTTATTGTGGTAAATAAATCATTTCTACTAAATACTTTTCTTCATTCAAAAGTGAGTTCAGCCTGCCACCCAATGTTTAGACCAATACTTATTTCCTCTGAATCCAATTTTCATCCAAATTTTAACCATAATTTTGTCAACTATTTCATGCCCACATCCTTGCAATCTAATCACAGCCCTGTAAGGCTTTCACCAGCAGGTTTGGAATAACAGTGGCATTATGTTCCCACATAAAGAAGCCTCCAAAAGCTTTCATCTCCATCGCTGTCCATTATACTCACACATCTGCATATAGCTTTCGCTTTCCAGTTAGGAATCAGGTCAACCTTGGTCTCTCAATTCTCATCCTTGTTAATTTGTCCCTGGTAGTTTAAGGTCAGGTTTCTCATTGGCTGCTTTGGTTTCTGTTTTTTTCTTACTTTAATTTCTCCAAATAGAGGGGATTTTTCAGGCCCTTAAATATTGTGATAACAATAGGATCTCCTATCAGTTCACCTAACTTTTGATAGTACTGCATTAAAATTTTGGCTACATGGATGACCACCTTTTCATCAATTTCTAAAATCAATATTTCTATCACTTGTCTTTCACACTTCTCTTCTAAGTCACGGTATTATTTTTAGCATCTGTAAAACCTGTTAAAGGAAACTGAAACAAGAAATCTAATATGGTTTTTAGGACTGTTGCTTGATTCTACATCAGTAGGTTTACATGGAATGCCCACAGGAAGGTCACCAACTTAATCACAACATATTCCGTGACCTGTATAAGAAGTATAATAAGTTTATGAATATCCCGATAATAACAAAGCCAGTCCAGCATGACACATTGCACTGTATCAGCCACACCATCCGGGGAGCTTGACTAGACACATAAAAGAGAAGACCACTCCCCTTCTCAGTGCTGAAGAACTTTACAGCTGCTTTTATCTACTCCATTAAGCTAGTTATTCTTCCAAAAACAACTTGTGCAGGGACCATGTATACACATCAGTGATTGCTAATACCACAGCTCTGGTGCTGTATCGACCCAAATACTCTTTCTCTATTTCTCAGTAGTCAAAACCAACATGTCTGGGGCTGGGGTTGTGGCTCAGTGGTAGAGCGCTTGCCTGGCATGTGTGAGGCACTGGGTTTGAACCTCAGCACCACATATGAATAAATAAAATAAAGATTAAAAAAAAAAACAAGTCTGTGCCTTTTCTATCCAGAAGTTCTAGTGGTTTTAACCCTTAGATGATGTGGATGATGGGGATGATGGGGATGATTTCATCTTAAATTTTTTGAGCCTAGGGAATTTTCATGAATTATCATGTTTCATAGTTACATTTCTCTTCAATCATTCATACCTTGGCAGCACTTGATCTGAACTTCACAGTTTTGAGTGAGTCTTTTCCACCACTAGGTCATAACAAGTAGAAAAGAAATCATCCTGGGTTTTTACAAGTCTTTTTGAAGTTGTTCCCACTAGCTGACTCAAGGAAGAAATGTAATTATTTTCTTTAAAGCTTTAGAGTTCATTCTGGTCTGATTGTGTGTAAAACAAAGAACAAAATTATTCTTAGTCATATATATATAGTAAACAAAATTGACATTGTTTACCTTCTGGTATTGGTTAGATTTTGCATAAAACCATTTCTGGGCTAAGTGATGGTCAATTTCCTTCTTTGCTTTACATACAAGTACAAAATACAAAAAACAAGCCTAGCATTTAAAAACAGCCTTGACACAAAAACTGCATGGACTATATATTGCTCTCCAAGGCTTAAAAATGCTGCATCTGCATATTCATATGAAAACATGTAAAACTTTTCAGGACAGGAGCCAAATCTCTAATTCACATTTTAAGTGTTAGTGGCAAACTATTAATTTAAGAACAAAAGAATTACATAGATTCATATTTTTTCATTATTTAGGGGCATGTCTTAAAATATATTATTTAAATGAAATGAAGAATATATTTTTTTTGTATAGGAATATATGCAAAATATATTCCTATTTTGTAGGAATAGTACTAAATTCAAACTCATGATGATAAGAGCAAAATACTTTGAAGCTATAAGTGTTATTTTTGTAGTAGAGAATGATGCAAAAAAAATTCCTTGAAAACACTGCTAAGAAAAAGTGGTGTAATGCATAAATTGCAAGGGAGGTAAATTGAATAGTTAAAAAAGTATTTGTACCAAATTGGTGTTTTAAATGATATTTTTTCCTTCATAAGAGATAATGTTATTGAAAGAACTTCTGTGGTCATGAAGAGTTAAATGATAGCAAGAATCAGGAAAAGCAAAATCTGGGTATAACAGCCTCATTGATTTTAGAGCACTGATATTCTACCACCTCAGCCACATAGCAGAACAATTTGTGTGTCCCAGTAAATCAATAGATTAGAAGTGTCTAAGTTTAGGCTCTAAATTTGTCCTTTTATCAAATGTTCACAATATTTGTAAGGTCAAACTTTTCTTCAGATTCAGAAGTTATAACAAGATAGTTAGTTTTGTTGATTTTGTTCAATGTACTCAACGTGGTTATTAGTAACAATCACACGATCTAAGATCAGTGTCCTTTTGTCACTCTATAGGTTTTAACATGAATTGAATGATTAAATGCAATATCATTATAGCTACAAGAGATAAAGTTAAAAAATAACTGTCTTTTGCAATTCACTATTGAGAAGTTAATTTATGGCCTAATGCATTTATATTTGTTTCTACTGCCACCTATCTTATTAAATCTTTAAAACTTCCATTAGTTTATGAGTTAGCAAAATGAACACATATACATATTTATAATATATAATGGTATGCTAATTATATTATATAATAAAGCTCTATTACAAATACTTCAATATATACTGCTAATGTTAATCAATATAAAAATATCATACAAAATAATTGTTGAATACTTGAGAGTAAGTGGTAATCATGACACTTCTGTGTTTTTTCACTTCCTGGTGTATAATTGACAATGAAGTGATCCTTGTAGGATCGATGTCCTGTCACTTCAGAAAGTCCAATTACCTCAATTAAAACAGTACAGTTGTAACTGCTATTTACTATGAATATTTTTTCATCCATATCATTGATCTATTAGATAAATTACTGCTAATGCCCAAATATAGCATCCAAATTATCCTGTATAATTTTTGCTGAAAAAGTCAGCCATGCTCCCCCCAAATTCATGCCTATTTGGTGTAAAACTGAATAGGTTTGAAAAGCTATGACTGGTAGTAGTATTTTTAATTTGGCATATATTCAATTTAGTCACTATCCAAACATCTCTAGTTTTCCTTGTTTATAAAGTACAGTGCCTTTTGACTATTTTTTAATATAAAACCAATATTTTATTTAGGCTGCCAATCTTGACTCCCAAAGATTTGTGAATATAATAGAGTTATAAGAATGAGATAAAGCAAAATCACAGACTGAATGTTATACAAAACATCACCAGGTAGGATAGATAGCACTGGTTATTTTAATTTTTTGTAGCACAGTTATTAATATTAAATATCACTTTGCAAATTAGATAGTAAATATGTAGCCATTCTATAGTTGACTAATTAATAAAAGTTATTCTATAGTTAATATATTTCATATGAGGAAAGCAAGGAGTGAAAGATTAAGAAATACATCTGAAACCAAGTAACATGGTATACTCCTGTAATCCCAGGGGCTTAGGAGTCTGCCTTACGAGGCTCAAGAGTTCAAAGCCAGCTCAGCAACTAAACAAGACCCTAAGTAACTCAATAAGACACTGTTTCTAAATAAAATAAAAGGCATGGAGAGGCTGGGGATGTGGCTCAATGCACCTGGGTTAAAGGCACCCGGCACAAACCCTGGAATGAATGAATGAATGAAAGAATGAAAGAATGAATGAGTGAATTTATTTATTAAAAATAAATCAAATGGAATTTTGGCTGGTTGACAGAGACACAATTAACAGCTGTTTCCTCCACATGTAGTCAAGCACAGTTTCCAACCTGCCATAGAAACCCACTCTAACACCAGGCACACCCATACTTATCTACCTAAGGATGTTTTAAAGGTCAAAATAACATATACATGTAGCGGTAAACATTCAGCATCATGAAATGTTATGCAATGGAAACCAATAAACTCCTAACTTCCACTCTTTGCCCAAGTCCTCGGCAGTAACACTGTTTAATTTATTTTTAACAGGCAACATCTCCAACTCTGTAGCCTACTTAATTCTCTGTTGATAATAATTCTTACACACAACTGCTCTATCTACTGTCTTTCTCTTCTTCAAATTTGTTTAGTTTTAACTTTTGGGTTTAGTCATTTTGGAAAGTTTTAAAAATCATAAAGAATTATATCTTTCATTGATTTCCAGTTTCATTGCATTATGATCTAACAAGAAGCAAAGTGTTTTCTCTATTTTTTTTTAGTATTGCTAAGACTTGCTTTGTGCCACAAAATATGATCCATTTTAGAGAAAGTTCCATGTGCTGTTGAGAAAAAAGTGAATTCAGTTGTCATTGAATTGTTCTATAGATGTCTGTTATGTCCATTTGATTAATGGTATTTTTTAGTTCTGAAGAGTTGTTTTAACATATGTCTGGATGACCTTTCTAATAGTGAGAGAGATGTGTTGAAATCACTGAGTATTGAGGTCTATTCAAATCTTTATATTCAGAAAGGCTGGTTTTATACATGTAATGAACCATTATTTGGGGCATAAATATTTACAATCATTATATTTTCTTCTAGAATAATTTCCTTAACTAGTATGAAGTGACCTTTTTTGTCTCTTCTAATTAATTTTGGCTTGCAATTTATTTTGTGTGATATAAAGGAAGCTACCCCCGCATGCTTTCCATTTCCATTTGCATGGCATATCTTCTCCCATCTTTTCACCTTCACTCTATGGTGGTCTTTGCCTGTGATGTGATTTTCTTGTAAAGAGTATGTTTTAGTCAGCTTTTTCACTTTTGTGACTGAAAGACTTGACAAAGAACAATTTTAGAGGAGGAAAAGTTTATTCAGGGGTTCATGGTCTCAGAGGTCTCAGTCCATAGACAATCAGCTCCATTACTCTGGTCTCAAGGTGAAACAGAACATCATGACAGAAGAGTGAGGCAGAGGGAAGCTGCTCACATGATGATCAGAAAGAAGAAAGAGAGACTCACTTGCCAGTTACAAAATATATACCCCAAAGACATGCCCCCAATGACCTACCTCTTCCAGTCACACTGTACCCACCTTTAGTTATCACTCAGTTAATCCCATCAGAGTATTAATTTACTGATCAGGTTAAGGTTCTCATAACCTTCATACCCCCTAAACCTTCTTGTTTACTTGACTTTTTGAGGAACACATCACATCCAGATCACAACATTCCACTCCAGGCCACCCAAGGCTCATGATTATCTCACAATGCTAAATACATTTTGTCTATTTATAAGAGTCCCCATAGTCTCAATAGTCCCAAGATTGCCCACAAGTTCAAGTCCAACGCCTCCTCTGAGAATCGGGCAAGCTTATATCTTGAGCTCCTGCAAAATTCAAAGCTGATTTATAAGTATCCAATATAGAAAGTTGTAGACTAAACATTGCCATTCACAAAAATAAACATTGATGTGACCATGTTACTGTTGTGTGCTAATTGTAAATCCTCTGGGTATAAACCAAGGAATGGGATTTGAGTCAAATGAGTCAAATGAGTCAAAAGGTGGGTCCATTCCAAAATTTCTGAGGAATCTCCACACTGTTTTCCAGAGTGGCTGTACCAATTTGCAACCCCACCAGCAATGTAAAAGTGTGCCTTTTTCCCCACAGCCATGCCAACATCTATTATTGTTTGTGTTTTTGATAAAAGCCATTCCAATCAGATTAAGGTGAAATCTTAGAGTTGTTTTAATTTGCATTTCTCTAATTCCTAGAGATGCTGAACACTTTTTCATATATTGATTGATCACCTGTTCATTCTCTTCTGTAAAGTGTCTGTCCAGGGGCCAAATGTTTTCCCTGATAAGTGGATGATGATATAGAATCTGGTTGTGGGGAGGGTGAGAGAGGAATGGAGGATCATTAGATTATGTAGAGGGAAAAAAGAGGTGGAAGGGTGGGGGTCTAAAAACTGTTGGAATGAGACAGACATCATTACCCTATGTTACCTGTGTGACAAGAATGATATGAATGTACATCATGCACAACCATAGAAATGAAAATTTGTACCCCATATGTGTACAATGAATCAAAATGAAGTCTGTAAAAATAAAAAAAATTAATAATAAAAAAAAGAGACTTATAGGGGATGGGACCAAACCAGGACTGATATCCAACTGAGCAAACAAGTCCTGTAGCTCCATGTTTGGCATCTTGCACATGGCATCCTGATGTGTAGCTCCAACTCTGTGGCTTTGTTGTTTGCAGCCTAAGTGGGCTTTCTGTTGACTAGTTTATTCTGAAGTCCTCCAGCTTTCCTAAGATAATGTCCCATATTATTGGCATTTCTTAATCTTGGAGAACTCTACTGCAGCTTCAGATTCCTCCTTGCATCTCCACACTTTGCCCTCTCAGAGGGTGCCTACAGGGATCCTGACCCTCCTGCACTTTGCCTAGCCTCCCAGACCTTCCTTTTCAATTTTGATGGAAGCCTCCAAGATCCCCTAGCTCCAGTATCCTGCATTCCTATAAAACCAGCACCTCGTGGTTGACACCAAAGTCTGCAACCATTTGAGCAGAGGTAAAACCTCCAGTGACCCTGGCTGCAACAGCCTCTGAGTGTCTAGGTGGCAGAGTAAGTATTTTTGTTTGTTTGTTTTTTTAACTTCCCAGGCCCCCTGTGCAAAAGGATGCCCCATTGGCCTTTCTCAAGATAATTTTTACCTTCCACCCTTGAGCCTGACATAGGTATGGTCTTGCCAGCTCCTGAGGTACCCTCAAGTTATCTTTATTATTGTGTCTGGGCAAAGTCTTCAGCGTTTCTTTAGTGACTACAATCTCAACTTTCTTAGCTCCAGTTTTACTCCCACTTTTCAAATCCAACTTTTTCAAATCTTTCTACTCTGCTTTCTGCTCTGAATATCACAATAAACTTGGATAAAAGCTACCAGCAATATCTATGCCACCGCCTGAATGCTATGCTGTCTAGCAATTTCTTCTTCCAGATTGAGAAGCCTGTCACTTTTAAAATCATCTTCACAGAAAGTGTCAGGATTCAGGCAAATGTGAATAGCTTGTCATCTAGAACATAACATGAATGACCTCTAGCCCATTACCAGCAGTGCCCTCCTTTTCCCATAAACCCTCCTGAGCTCTGTCTTCACTGTCCATGGTCCTATTGGCATTTTCATCTTTTGAGCTTCAACCAGAATTGACGATTAAGCTCCTGGTACAACAAACTAAAACATTTCCAGTTTGTGCTGCTAAACATCTTAGAATTTCTCCCACCAGTTACATAAAACTCCAAATGCTTATGAACCACATGGTCAGGTTATTCACAACAAGCCTCCACTCCTGGTACCAATTTCTGTTTTAACTTTTCACTCCTATGACTTAAAGTACATACAAAGAACAAACTTAGAGGAGGAAGTTTATTGAGAGGCTCACAGTCTCAGAGGTCTCAGTCTATAGATAGCTGACTCCATTCCTCAGAGCTTGAGGTGTGGCAGAAGAAAGCAGCTCACCTAATGATGAGGAAGCAGAGAGACAGAGACTCCACTTGCCAGATACAACATATACCCCCCAAAGGCACACCCCCAGAACCTACCACCTCCAACCACAACCTACCCGCCTTTAGTTACACTCAGTCAATCCCATCAGGGGATTAGTTCACACTGCATTAAGGCCTTCATAACCTAATCATTTTTCCTCTAAACCTTCTTATGCTGTTTCACACATGACCTTTCGAGGGACACATCACATTCAGAACATAACACACTACATTTGTGTCAAGTTTCTAATCCAATCTGCCAATCTATGTCCTCCAATTGGTGGGTTTGGACCATTTCCATTTAATGTTATTCTAAAGAGATGATTTTTATTTTCCACCATTTATTTCTAATGTTTAATTCAGTCTTGCTTCTCCTTTAATTCATTCTCCTATTGTAGTTCATCCCTATGCTAGTTCTCATTTTTACTTTTAATTTCTTCTGCATAAAACATTGAGTATGTTTTGTAGTTCAGTCATCCTGGTTATGATTTCTTTTAGTTTTACTTATTGTATAAGGTTTTTATCTTCAATTCTGAAGGAAAGTTTTGTTGGATTATTGTAATCTTGGAAGGTAACTGTATTCTTTCAGTGCTTGATACATTTAAAGCCCTCCTGACTTTTAGGGTCTGGATTGAGAACTAAGTTGAAATCCAAATTGATCTACCTAAAAATGTGATCTGCCATTTTTCTCTTGTGGTTTTTAAAATTCTATTCTTATTCTGTTTATTAGGCATTTTCATCATAATGTGTCTTGGAAAGGAACTTTTCTGGTTATGATCTCAATATCAACTTCATATTCCAGATTATATGCTTTGTTTTGGGACTGAAAAATTGCCTTCAAAATGGTCTAATCTATTGGTGATGCTTTCCATTGAACTTTTAAATTGATTTTATTGAGTCTTCATTGTCAGGATTTTTGTTTGGATCTCTTTTCATTGTCTCTTCATTGAACGGATCTTTCACTTCCTGTATTTTCTCTCTAACTTCATTCCATCCATTTTCTTTTAACTCACTGAATATTTTAACTGTCAACTTTCTAAATTCTTTCTCTGATGTTTCCTCCTCCATGTCAGTGGGGTCAGTGGTTGTGTTGTGAGCTCTTTGTGATGGATTGTTTCCTTGCTTTTTCATACTGCTTTTGTGTCCCCCCATGTGTTGGGAAGATTATTGCTTTTTCTTTTATGCAAGGAACTATTTAAAGGGCTTCTTTCTTTTAAGAACTCTAGGATGGGTGAATATTCAGATATACATATTTTTACTCAATGTGTGTTCTTTGCTGTACCCAGTGTCAGCACCACTTTGAGAAAAGACACTAAAGCCTATTTACAACAATCCCTTCAGAACAAAGTCAAATACTAACCTTAGGGAAAACGAAACTTGTTGACAGTGTTCTCTGCAGTTCCTCTAATCCAGGTAAGAACTTATAGTAATGTTTTGTAATAGTTTGAAATATTAAGTTTTTAAAAATTTTTGCAGACTTCCTTTTGATTCATTGAACACATATGGGGTACAAATTTTCATTTCTATGTTGTGTATGATGTACATTCGTATCATTCTTGTTAATCATACATGTACATAGGGTAATGATGTCTGTCTCATTCCAACATTTTTCATACCCCACCCCCTCCCTGTCTCATTTCCCTCTATATAATCTAAAGATTCTCCATTCCTCTCACATCCCCCACTTACCCCAACCAGATTCTATATTGTCATCTGCTTATCAGGGAAAACATTTATCAGGACCATTAGAAGATGTCAGTCTTTAACTTTGAATCATCCCAGATATATTCAGCATAGGAGCCACTCCCCGGGTTGCTAAGGACCTCCCACCAGTCTGTTCTCATTTGTCAGTCAAGAGAACTGAAACTGGATGCTCAAGGTTCTGTTCTGTGTCTGTTGGCTGATTCTATTGCATATAGAAGCAGGTTGCAGGGCCCAGTATTATCACTCTGACATGCACCTGCTCCCCTTCACGAGATCCTCTTCAAAATGGCATAGTGCCTGATGGCTCTCTGTAAGCATGGGGCCTGGGTTGTGGTCTCTCCATGGGTGGTCGTCTGCAGTGAAGAAGCATCCTCCTTTACTAATGTTGATAACCAGGTCACTTGTGATGGGAGGGAGACTCAGATGGTCCATATGTATCTGACCTCCTGCTGCCCATAGCTGTGAACCATGGGCACTGCTCTCCTCCATTGACTGGGACAAAAGCTACTACCCCATCCCAGTCAAGCTCCAACTGCCTGTGTCCATGAACTATTGGTTCCATCCACTCCACTCTCCAAGACAAAGATAGCCATCATCCTGCCTGTGCTTATTCTCTCACTGCTCCTAGCCATGAATCATGGACATCCAGGCAACCAGGCACCTGGGCATGCTTTCCCATCTCTGCCCTGCAATAGGTTAACATTTTCCAGGACTTCTCAGCTCTCAGGTCTGCTCCACCACACTCAAATTGTTCACAGTGAGACGGAGGAGGTTTCAGCAAATTCTGGCTACTAGTGATTCCTCTATGAATTGCTTCAAGATGAATTATTGCGACATCCCACTGCAGAGGTACTCCCTCAAGTTTAATTTGTTGCTATCTGAAGGTGAGGGGGTTCCCCTCACCTGCAGCTGCATTAAATCAGCTGCACTGATTTAATTTCTTCAAGACAGGCTGGCCGGCTGTGAACTCCAAAACATGGATGCCATGCCCATCTCAGCTTTAAGTTCTCAACTTTAAGTTTGGGTCAAACCACTTGATCTTCTCACTGACTCTACTGCTCCTGTCACATTTTAATTTGATCTGCTTTTCTTTCCAGCTGTTGTTAAGGAAGGGAGCTTATGTGCTTTACTGCTTCCCTTTTTTCATCTCTGTTGATCCTCCCCCATTCCCCACCCTGGTCAGTGCTCAGGGTTAAGGAACTCTGTCCTTATTTTCTGCTACAATAACAAAACTTAAGCCTCCGCAAGTCTCAGATTGTTCAATATTAAGTCTTAGAGCATTTACTCTGTCACCTGCCTGTCCAGTCAGCTATTCCTTCCCTGCCTTCTTTCCGGGCTGTGGAGGGTCAGGAGTCACTGCCTAGCTTATTTCATCATCTTCATAAAATCCAAGGGCTATTTTAAATGAGATAATATTGGTGTATATTGCATAGATCAAGTCTTTGTTGGTTCTAGTGTTTTGTTTTGTTTTTAATTTTTTTATTTATTTTTTATTCACACAGTTCATATAATCTTACATTTACATAGGGTAGTGCTGTCTGTCTCAGTCTACTATTTTTCCTGTCCCCATCCCCTCCTGTCCCATTTTCCTCCACACCATCCATACTTCCTCCATTCTTTCCTATTCTCCCCATATCCCCTGCCACCCCCCCGACCCCTGTTAGGTATCAGCAACCACAAACAGTCAGCCTTTGGTTTTTTGGGCTTGGTTTATTTCACTTAGCAAGATATTCTCCAACTCCACCCATTTACCAGCAAATGCCACAATTTTATTCTTTTTTATGGCTGAGAAATATTCCATTGTGTATATATACCACAGTTTCTTTATCCATTCTTCAGTTGAAGGGCATCTAGGTTGGTTGCACAATCTAGCTATTGTGAATTGAGCAGATGTGAACATAGATGTGGCTGCATCCCTATACTTTGCTGATTTTAAGACCTTTGGGTATAAACCGAGGAGTGAGATAGCTGGGTAAAATGATGGTTCCATTCCAAGTTTTTTTCCATTCCGTACTGCTTTCCAGAGTGGCTGCACCAATTTGCAACTCCACCTGCAATGTACAAGTGTGCCTTTTTCCCCACATCCATGCCAACACTTGTTATTGCTTGTATTCCTGATAATAGCCATTCTAATTGGAGTTAGATGAATCTTAGGGTAGTTTTAATTTGCATTTCTCTAATTACTAGAGATGATGAGCACTTTTTCATATATTTGTTAATAGCCTGTATATCCTCTTCTGTGAAGTGTCTGCCCAGTTCCTTAGCCCATTTATTGATTGGGCTCTTTGCATTTTTGGGGTACAGTTTTGTAAGTTCTTTATAAATTTTGGAGATCAGTGCTCTGTCTGAAGTGTGTGGAGAAAAGATTTTTTCCCACTCTGTAGGCTCTCTTTTCACATTATTGATTGTTTATTTTGCTGAGAAAAAGCTTTTTAGTTTGCACTCCTCCCATTTATTGATTCTTCCTTTTATTTCTTGCGCTCTGGTGGTCTTGTTGAGAAAGTCTGGTCCTAAACCAATATGAAGAAGATTCAGGCCTACTATTTCTTCTATTTGTTGAAGAATCTCAGGTCGAATTCCTAGATCCTTGATTCATTTTGAGTCAAGTTTTGTACAGGGTGAGAGATAGGGGTTTAATTTCATTTTATTGCATATGGATTTCCAGTTTTCCCAGCACCATTTGTTGAAGAGGCTATCTTTTCTCCACTGTATGGTTTTGGCACCTTTGTCTAGTATGATATAACTGTACTTACGTGGGTTTGTCTCTGGGTCTTCTATTATGTACCATTGGTCTATCTGTCTATCTTGGTGCCAATACCATGCTGTTTTTATCACTATTGCTCTATAGTAGAGTTTAAGGTCTGGTATTGTGATACCTCCTGCATCATTCTTCCTGCCCAGGATTGTTTTGGCTATTCTGGGTCTTTTGTTCTTCCATATGAATTTCATGGTTGCTTTTTCTATTTCTGTGAGGAATGTCATAGGAATTTTTATTGGAATTGCATTAAATTTGTACAGGATCTTTGGAAGTATGGCCATTTTGATTATATTGTTTCTTCCTATCCAAGAACATGGAAGATCTTTCCATCTTCTAAGGTCTTCCTCAATTTCTTTCCTTAATGTTCTGTAGCTTTCGTTGTAGAGGTTTTTCACATCTTTTGTTAGATTGATTCCCAAATATTTTATTTTATTTGAGGCTATTTTGAATGGAGTTGTTTTCCTCAATTCACTTTCAGATGATTCATCGCTTATGTAGATAAGTGTATTTGATTTAAGTGTGTTTATTTTATATCCTACTATTTTGCTAAATTCATTAATTAGGTCTAAAAGTTTCCTGGTGGAGTTTTTTGGATCCTCTAAATATTGGATCATGTCATCAGAAAATAGTGACATCTTGAGTTCTTTTTTCCTATTGGTATACCTTTAATTGCTGTGGCTAGCATTTCCAGCACAATGTTGAATAGAAGTGGTGACAGTGGGCATCCCTGTCTTGTTCCAGTTTTTAGAGGGAATGCTTTTAGTTTTTCTCTGTTGAGAATGATGTTGGCAGTGGGCTTAGCATAAATAGCCTTTACAATGTTCAGGTATATTCCTACCATCCCTATTTTTTCTAGTGTTTTGAGCATGAAGGGGTGTTGTATTTTGCCAAATGCTTTCTCAGCATCTATTGAAATAATCATATGATTCTTAACCTTAAGTCTATGATATGATATGATGAATTACATTTACTGATTTCTGGATGTTGAACCAACCTTGCATCCCTGGGATAAACCCCACTTGATCAGGGTGCACTATCTTCTTAATATGCTTTTGTAAGGGATTTGCCAGAATTTTGTTGAGGATTTTAGCATCTATATTCATCAGAGATATTGGCCTAAAGTTTTCTTTTCTAGATGTGTCTTTGTCTGGTTTTAGTATCAGAGTGATGCTAGCTTCATAGAATGAATTTGGAGGGGTTCCCTCTTTTTTTATTTCATTAAATACTTTCAGGAGTATTGGTATAAGTTCTTCTTTGAAGGTCTTGTAGAACTCAGCTGAGAATCCATCTGGTCCCAGGCTTTTCTTGGTTGGTAGACTTTTGATGGCTTCTTCTATTTCATTGGTTGAAATTGATCTGTTTAAATTGTGTATGTCTTCCTGGTTCAGTTTGGGAGGATCATATGTCTCTAGGAATTTGTTGATGTCTTCAAGATTTTCTATTTTATTGGAGTATAGGTTTTCAAAGTAGCTTCTAATTATGTTTTGAATTTCAATGGTGTCTGTTGTGATATTTCCTTTTTCATCACAAATTTTAGTAACTTGAGTTTTCTCTCTCCTTCTCTTTATTAGTGTGGCTAAGGGTTTATCTATTTTGTTTACTTTTTCAAAGAACCAACTTTTTGTTTTGTCAATTTTTTGAATTGTTTCTTTTGTTTCAATTTCATTGATTTCAGGTCTGATTTTGGTTATTTCCTGTCTTCTACTACTTTTGGTGATGAACTGTTCCTCTTTTTCTAGGGCTTTGAGATGTAAGGTTAGGTCGTTGAGTTGTTGACTTTTTATTCTTTTCTTGAATGCACTCAAGGCAATGAATTTTCCTCTTAGTACTGCTTTCATAGTGTCCCAGAGATTTTGATATGTTGTATCATCATTCTCATTTACCTCTAAGAATGTTTTTATCTCCTCCCTGATGTTTTCTATTATCCACGCTTCATTCGATAGCATATTATTTAGTCTCCAGGTGCTGGAGTAGTTTCTGTTTTTTCTTTTGTCATTGATTTCTAATTTCATTCCATTATGATCCGATAGAATACAAGGTAATATCTCTACTTTTTTGCATTTACTAAGGGCTGCTTTGTGGCATAACATATGGTCTATTTTAGAGAAGGAGCCATGTGCTTCTGAGAAGAAAGTGTATTCACTCATTGATGGATGGAATATTCTATATATGTCTGTTAAGTCTAAGTTATTCATTGTGTTATTGAGTTCTATGGTTTCTTTGTTTAGTTTTTGTTTGGTAGATCTATCCAGTGGTGACAGTGGTGTGTTAAAGTCACCCAGAATTATTGTGTTCTGGTCTATTTGATTCCTGTAATTGAGAAGGATTTGTTTGATGTACATGGATGGGCCATTGTTTGGGGCATATATATTTATGATCGTTATGTCTTCTTGATTTATGGTTCCCTTAAGCAGTATGTAATGTCCTTCTTTATCCCTTCTGACTAACTTTGGCTTGAAGTCCACTTTATCTGATATAAGGATGGAAACCCCTGCTTTTTTACTAAGGCCGTGTGCATGACAGGTTTTTTCCCATCCTTTCACCTTTAGTCTGTGGATGTCCTTTTCTATGACATGAGTCTCTTGAAGGCAACATATTGTTGGGTCTTTCTTTTTGATCCAGTCTGCCAGTCTATGTCTTTTGATTGATGAATTTAGGCCATTAACATTCAGGATTATTATTGAGATATGATTTCTATTCCCAGTCATTTTGGCTTAGATTTGGTTTTTAATGTGACTTGGTTTCTCCTTTAATTGGCTTTTCTTTTAGGATAGTTCCCCCCTTTGATGACTTACATTGTTGTTGTTTCTTTCTTCCTCGTGGAATATCTTGCTGAGAATGTTCTGTAGGGCAGGTTTTCTATGTGTGAATTCCTTTAACTTTTGTTTGTCATGGAAGGATTTTATTTCGTCTTCAGATCTGAAGGTTAGCTTTGCTGGATATAGGATTCTTGGTTGGCAGCCATGTTCTTTCAGAGTTTGAAATATATTGTTCCAGGCCCTTCTAGCTTTTAGGGTCTGGGCTGAGAAATCTGCTGATATCTGTAGAAACATTGATTTCCCCCATATGTAATCTGTTTCTTTTCTCTCACAGCCTTTAAAATCCTATCTTTATTTTGTGCATTAGGCATTTTCATTATAATGTGTCTTGGTGTGGATCTGCTGTAATTTTGTGCATTTGGTGTTCTGTAAGCCTCCTGCAGTTGAGTTTCCATTTCATTCTTCAGGTTTGGGAAATTTCCTGATATTATTTCATTGAATAGGTTGTTCATTCCTTTGGTTTGTATCTCTGGGCCTTCCTCAATTCCAATAATTCTTAAATTTGGTCTTTTCATGATATCCCAAAGTTCTTGGAGGTTTTGTTCATGATCTGTTACCATCTTCTCTGTTTGGGCAACTTTATTTTCAAGATTCAATATTTTGTCTTCATTGTCTGAGGTTCTGTCTTCTAAGTGATCTAGTCTGTGGGGATGCTTTCCATTGAGTGTTTAATTTGGTTTATTGTTTCCTTCATTTCAAGGATTTCTGTTTGGTTCTTTTTCAGAAACTCTATCTCTTTGTTGAGTTGATCTTTTGTTTCCTGTAGTTGCTCTTTCAGCTGCTTATTGGAATGGTCAATCATTGACTGCACTTGCTCTCTTAACTCATCATTTGTTTCTCTGAACATTTTAATCATGTATATTCTGAACTCCTTTTCTGGCATTTCTTCTACCATACTGTCATGGGATTCTATTAGTGTAGAATCTTGGTTTGTTTGGAACACTTTCCTCCCTTGTTTTTTCATGTTGTTCATGTATCTTCCCCTCTAGCAATGCAGATCTAGGGTATTGTAGTTTCTGTCCTATAGGCTTAGTGACCCTATAGTTTTCTGAAACCCCTTCTTTAAGCGGGGGAATCAATATTAGCAACAGCCAGTACAGACAATATGCAGCTGTAAACCAAATAGTCCCTATGAAGACTATTGTTATAGTAGTCTTTTTGTTATAATATTGTTACAATATTGTCATAATAAACAGAGAGGATGAGTTATATTATTATCTACAGTATAACAAACAGATTTACAATGAGGACACCAGTTTCTAATGGAGGGCAAAGAGGATGGGGAGGGGTTAGGCTGTAAGAGTTAACAGTGTAAGAAGAGTATGAAGAAATTCTAGATCATAGGAAGAGTGAGAAAAAGCCCTTGAGGAAAAAGGTAAACAAAAGGAAAGTAGAGAGCAAGAAAAGTATAGAAATAAAAGTTTAAAAGCTATCACAAAGGAGAAAAAAAATATACACTATAACCATCATATCCTATTCAAACCTCCCAGTCTTTAGTAGCCTGAGGCAAGAGAGCTACCTGACAATGAGCTTCCAGTCTCCAGTGGGCGTCTCAGGATGGGATTTGCCCCAGTTAATGACAGTTTTCATGGATAATCCAAAATGGCTGCACTGGTTTCTAAACGTGTTGGCAAATGGTGAGTTGCAGCGCAGGGCGTGGGCACCGAGACTGTGTGGGGTGCAGATGGTCAGGCTGGGCCCGCTGGGCCCCTGGAGGTGGTGTGCTGTCAGTCAAGTAGGGGGTCCTGGAGGCAGGGTGCTGTCAGTCAGGCTGGCAGTCCTACAGCTCCTGGCTTTTTTTTTTTTTCCCCCAAAATGGCGGCAGCCACATGTAACCAAACCTGCGGGTACTGTGATGGTGAATTTCCAGGCAACAGCAGGCAGGTGGTGATCCACTGATGGTCTGCAGGCTCCGCAGGCTACTGGTGGACGATCGGCAGGTGAACCTCGGTTGGTGGGCGATGAGTAGGTGAGAGGCAGGCAATGGGCAGGCCAGAGGCAGGCAAACAGGCAAGTGACGGATGATAGGCGGTGGTCAGTGAGCAATCTGCACTCCGATGTAGAGCTAGGCTAGTAGACTGCTGGTGATCGAGGTAGACAGATGTGGTAAAGAGCAAGGGATCGATGAGGAGTAGAGACTGCTTCCCAGAGAATCAGATTCTCCTCTTTTCAAGTCCTGACTTACTGAGCAACAAGGAACGCAGCCTCCCTTTAGTCCACCACCTTGGATCTCTATCTGGTTCTAGTTTAAGTCTGTGGGAATAATAATTATTGATTCTTAAAGACACTAATATTGATAGTAATACATTGAATTATGTTTTGATTCACATATGAGGTGTCCCCCAAAAGCTCATGTGTGAGAAAATGCAAGACGGTTCAGAGCTAATACGATTTAATTATGAGAGGTGTAATTTAATAAGTGGGTGAATTTGATGGTAACTGTAGGCAGGCAAGGTGTGGCTATAGTGGGTGGATCAGTCGGGGTGTGATTTTAGAGTTTCTATCTTGTTCCTGGTGAGCAGAGATCTCTCTGCTTTATGGTGGCCATGTCTTCAGCTGCTTTCCTCCACGACACTCTTCTGGTTTGATGTTCTGCCTCAACTTGAGGCCCAGAGCTATGGAATTGACCATCTATGGACAAAGACCTCTGAAACTATGAGCCAAATACTTTTTCCTCCTATAATTGTTCTTGTCAAGTCTTTTGGTCACAGCAATTAAAAAGCTGACTTTGACAAATTATGAGACTTTCAATAAATTTCTTCTTTCATTAAAAGTACCAAAATTCCTTCTGAGATATAATGTTAAGTTAGATTGAAGAATCCTAAGTAACTAAGTAACAATTTAATTAAATATGAGCAAGGGGAAAATGCTAAGAATCATTTATAGGCATATGACTATGTTAAACATGAATCGGACCAAATGAAGAAAAAATTAATTTCAGTAAAAAATTAGCACAGAACTAGTACTAGATAATGGCAACTGAGATAAATTGTATTTAGCCTAACAGTTCATTGTAATTTTCCTTATCTTTATGAAGGGAAATTTAAAAATGTTAAATAGAGATACAATTTGATCCATTAATGTATGTTCAGATTGTTAGTTTTGGAAATCATAGATGCCTTGAATTTTCTATATATAAATATGTGTGCATTTATTTATTATAGGAAAAAATTGTAAACAGCTTCCATATACAGTATTTATTTGGTTACTCATGCAGTAAGATTATCTTAAAAGTTTCCTTTTTATATATTAAAAATTTTCACATTTTGATTATCTTAACTGCCTCTTAAAAAGTTTGAATTGCATATTTTATATTAATAACAGAAGATAGCTTATTTACTAATATACTTGTTTAATTTCTAAAATCTTATAAATCATTCCCTATAAGATGCATATATGAAATTATGACATTTTCTAGTAAATAGATAAAACTGGAAAACATCATGCTAAGTGATATAAACCAGACTCAGAAAGTCTAGGGTCAAAGGTTTTCTCTAATCTGTGGAAGCTAGGGCAAAATAAAGAGACTGGGGAGAGGGCAGTCGATCCCATGAAAATAGAGGGAATCAGAGAGCAAATCAATAGAGAATGAGGGAGGAGAGACAGGAAAAAGGAAAAACTATGGAATGAAGTAGACCAAATTATGCTAATTACCTATATGAATATGCCACAGTGAATTTCACCTTTATGTATATCTACAAAGAACCAATTAAAGAATAAATAAATAGGAAAAAGGCCATTAGAATAGAAGAAGGGTAATGGGTACTTAATAGGGAAATGAAAGAGGAGTCAGTGGGTACTGAAATGGAGCAAATTATATTCCAGGCATGAATGATTATGCCAAAGTGAACATCATTATTAGTTATAACTATAGGGCACTAACAAAAACATTTTTAAAAATCTTCCAGTCTTGCATTAATTATCAATAGTAGTTATCAATAGATTTTGAAAGAATAATGGGATCTGATGGTCTTTACTTTCCTATATAAAATACATCTGACAGATGTAGATTACCCAGATGTTCTTGCTATTTAACACTGCCTTGTATATCTGCTGTTTATTAAATTACTCAGATACTTCTTATCCCAAAAAATTCTCAGAATAACACAATGGATGTTATAGATGTTTTGGATGTTTTGATTGTTTTCAAATCTCCAAAATTCCTCAGCTCTCCAATTTTCTGCATTTGTAAGTAAGGATAGTATTGAGGACAGATGCTATATAACATTTGCTTTTTTCAGTTTTATGTTTGACTGCGTTGTTATTGTGCCTAGAGTATCTTCCTCTTAAATAGTTTCACTCATTTATCATCTTCTTTCCAGAGGATAATAAAATCATTTTGAGAAACAAATGGTGGAACAAAAATTTTAATCCACTCAAGATATTTTTTATTCCTTCTCATTCACCCTTTCTCAAATATACATGCACATAAGCATATATGCACACATATTTCTGTAATGTCTTTAGTCTTTCAATTATGTTTCAATTTTGAGACACCATGTTAATTATTCTTGTTAATTAATATATAATGTATGACATGTTATAAACATGTTTTATGAAAGCAGTGGTTAATTTTATTTGTCAATTTACATGAGTGATGGAGTACCCAGACATTTAGTCAAACATTATTCTAGGTTTGTCTGTGAGGGTGTTTTTGAATGAAATTAACATTTAAATTGGTTGACTGAACAAAATAGATTTCTCTTCCTAATGTGAGTTGGTCTCATCAAATCAGTTGAAGGTCTAAATCAAGCAGAAGGGCTGACTCTCCTTCAGTAAGAAACAACTGTTCCTATCATCAAAAGCTTTTGAATGGTGACATTAGGTTTTTTCCTACCTTTGAACTTAAACCAAATCACTGACTTTCCCAGACCCTGAGCCTGTCAGCCTTTGGACTAGAATTACACCATTGGCTCTCCTGGTTCTCAGGCATTTGGACTCAGACAGGAACTATACCCTTAGGTCTCCGAGGTCTTCAGTTTGCCAATGAATCCTTTCGAGCCTCTATAAACTCAAGAGCCAACTCCTTATGCTAAATTTGTATACAACACACACACACAAACACATATACATATATACTTACACATTGTGTGAGTTTTCATTCTCTGGATAACCAAGACTAATATAGCCAGTATTAAAATAGCTTACCTGAGATATTAAATTTGTTTGCTGTTTATTATATTCACTTTTTTATAATAAATAAAAATAAAATGTTCTCAATTTTAAGGGAAAAATAATCTCATTGGAACTTTAATTATTAGACTTTAATTATAAACTAAAACAAGTATTAGATTCTTTATAGCACTCCAAAACTTTAATCTTGTAAGATGTTCTATTTCTTCATTTAATGAGTTCTTGTGATAGTTTATTTAGAGAGCATTATAGAATTTTCCACATATTTACATTTATAATTAGATGTATTTCCAACTCCTTTATTTGCTATTACTAAAATATTTTTCTTCATCTCTATTTTATTTGAAAGGAATTAAAAATTGAAGACACAGCTAAACAACTGAAGTACAAAAATTTTAAATTTCTCTTTCCCTAGAGATGAGCACAATATTAAATTGAGATGGATCATTCTATGTAATATTTAGTAACTACCCAAAACTGGTATTAATGTTGGTCAAAAATATCAAATGTCAACATTTTTATTTTGCTTAGACTTAGTATAAACCATTAATTTGATGTTTTTAAATATGTATAAAGGTTATCAGGTAGTAGATCGTAATTTGAAATTACATTTTTCAAAAAAACTCTCTTCTATATTTATGAAAGTTTGCTGTAGAGATATGTGTATCTTTCCCATTCCGTTGAACATCTCTGCTTTATTCCATTATCTGAATAAGTCAATGGTTGGTTATCCAGGTATTCCCTGAAACAACTTATAGGTTGTTTTCTGCTTTTTAACTTTACCATAATGCTGTAATGACCATGATTCTTCATGTTCCTATGCAGAATGCAGACCAGAATGTCTCCATAATAGAGCCCTCTGAAATAGATCACTGCATTATGATTCCTATTACTCAATCCCACGAGCTATTTCTAAATTGCTCCCAAAAGTAATTATACTAATTACTGTCCAGTTAGTAATATGTGAGACTTTGGTTTTTACCCAGTCAACACTTGCTATAATTAGATATCAATTTTTACAATATAATAGGCCCAAAGTTGAAATTCATTGTTTCTGTATTAATCTATAGTCCCTTGATTACATGCATTACTGGGTATCTTTATCTATATGTATTGACCATCTGGCATTTTCAATGAATTATCTGGATATGCATATATATATATGTGTGTGTGTATATAGTCTGTGTTATTATGTTATTGGTTTACATTTATGTTATTGGTATTTATCTCTTTTTGTATTTCATATTACATTAATTTGACATTCTAATAATTTAAAAAATATTTCTAATGTATTTTTATATTTGATTTTAATTTAATACAGTCAAATTTATATTATATTTTTATTATTTGTATGCTTCATGCATATATAAAAAGTGTTTGTGTCATTTCTGATATGAATCTACATCGTGCACAACCATAGAAATGAAAAGTTGCACACCCCATTTGTGTATAATGAATTAAAATGCAGTCTGTAAAAATGTAAAATAATTAATTAAATTTTTAAAAAGTCATTTTCATGCCAGGGTATAGCTCAGTGGCTGAGTACTTGCTTAGTATGTGGAAGGTCCTGGGTTTTATCCCCAGTAATATGTTTATTAAATAAATAAATTAAATAAATTAAAAGTCATTTTTTTAAAAAAAAGCAATGTTAAAAGATAAGTTATCATATTCAAGAAAGATACCATAAAGAATATTTTGAGTGTTTTAAAGTTTTACTTTTAATGTTTGTCCTTATTCATGCTGAATATAACTTTGATAAGATATAATGTATGTATTTAATCACATCTTCACATTTACTCAGTCATTTGTGCTGACATCATTAATTAAAGAGTTCAATTATTTTGTTTTTATTTTTTGGTATCAGGAATTGAACCAGGGATGCTTAACCATTGAGCCACATCACTAGCCCTCCATTTTATTTACATATATATATAATTATATTATTATATATTATATATTATTATATATAATAATTTATATATTTATATATAATTATATTATTATATTATTATATATTATAATATATATTATAATATAATATGTTATATTGTAATATATTATATGTTATGATATATGTTATTATATATTATTATATATAATTATATTATATATATTATTTATTATATATATTTAATATATAATTTAATATATTTAATATATATAATATTAAATATATATTTTATATATATAATTATATATACATATATATACATATGTATATATGTATATATATATAATTCAGAGATAAGATCTCACTGAGTTGCTTAGGCCTCCCTAAATTGCTGAGTCTGGCTTTAATCTCAAATCTTCTTGCTTCACCACTGGGATTATAGGCTGCACCAGAGCACCATGCAAGGGTTCAATTTTCACTTGCATTTTTGTAATGAAAGTTGGTGTGGCATTATTTTGTCAATGAAAACAGATAGTCACTGGATCAAAAATGATAAGTGACAAAACACAGGACATTTTCAAAAGAAAAGATACTTCCTTGATAATGATTGTCCTTTTCTCTATTTGGAAGGAGGGAGTGCCTCTAAATTACTGGCTTGCATATCTAGTTCCAACCACATCTCTTTTTACTCTTCTCTTTGACGAAACTAAACCTAAACAAAACATTTTAATCTGGTCTTCTTTGCATGACACAGAATGTGTCAGACAACCTAGCTTTTCTACAAAGAATTCTGGGAATCTCTCTGCAGGAGCCTGTCTTACCACAGGGTGATGCCTGGGTGGTGGCATCAGGGCAATGTTGTAACCATCTTACTGGTAAGTGACGGCTCAGCTGTTTTGGATTTAATTTTGAACTTATTTAAAGGGCTTTTCTTTTTAAACTTATTTAAAGGCTTTAAATATTTATGTTCTCTATGGATACAAATTTCCTTAATTTTCACTTTAGAAATATTGAGTCTCTGTAAGTCCTAATTTTTGTTCCTGCAACCTATTTGGCATGAAATAAAAAGACACTGTTAAGAAACACTCTCGTCAGCCATTCTTAGGTGGTAAAGTAACTATATACATGCACTATCTTGCTGAGTTATTGCTGAAATTTGCATTTTTTATATCTGCAATATTGTGTTTTATTTCTGTGTTAGATGGAGATGATAACTTTTCTATGCTACTACTATTACTTCCTATGACAAATTAGAAGCATTTAATGACAATGGAGAACTCCCATTCCGCAGGTGAAAGTCCTCATTTGTGACAATACAGCTGACCTAATCTGCTTGTCCTTTAATGTTTCCAAAGCTGAGATTGTTTCATATTTAAAGATGGGATTATGTTATAAGTGCCAGCCACGTTAGCACTGATGATACTTTTTGGTTGACCAACTTATAAAATGCTGAATAAGAACTTGATTCTTAGAGAAGTTTAGAGAAGTTAATTAATTCTCACACATTTCTTTCTTGTGATTATATACATAATTATATTTTCAGAAATCACAGTTATCCATTCATAGAAATATTCATGTATGTGTGTATTATATGCATAGATATATGTATTAGCACCACATACTTATTCATATTTAATAAAATATTATGTTTTACTTTTGTTTAGTGGTAAAGGAAGAACTTAACAGAGGAATTACTGAAACAAATCACTGATTCTTCCCCACAAGGCATGTTGGTTTTTTTAATCCTTCTCTAAGTAAAAGAGGAAAACATAGAAAAATATGGGAATTTGAAGTTATTGTTTTCCACATTTAAAAGTATATTATTAAAATTTACATTACAGAAATTAATGTCTTATGTAAAATCTGAGATCATACTGCTTTGATTTCCCAGATTATTTCCCATTTCATCACCTGATTTTAATCCACTAGTTATATATTCTTATGATTTATAGAATTTTCATTTTGTGACTCAATCATAGTTTCTTGAGTTGTGTATCATACTTCTGGATTCAAGTTTGAATGCCTATTTTCAATTGCAACATACAAAAAAATATAGTTTCCTTTAGTATTTATGACAGAACTCCTGCTACTCATGAGAGACACTCTGCCAGCTGTCAGTACAACATAAACAATTTTCTTAATCTTGAAAATTAAAGTAGATCAGTATATTCTATATTAAGTATGTTCTTAAGTCTGACTGTCCTCAAGCCTTCCTGGATCCATTCTTTCTGTTTCCATACGTGTGTTCCTAGCCCAGGTGTCTTCATTGTTGGGTACCTTTATCCATCCAGCACTTCTGCTGTGGACCCCTTTCAGGGAGAAAGGCAGAAAATTTTGAAGACAGTTTTCCTCAGTCTGACTTAGCACCCAGTACTTTTCTACTGTAAACCCTTACCCTTTTTCCTCTCCTTAATCTTAGGATTTATAAATTGTAAGAGCATTTGCGGGTGGGGGGGGCTCCCTCAACAGCGGGCAGAGAGGACCATCTCTGCTGATCTACCTGAACATCCACAGGCATGCCATTCCATAAGAGAAGACAGACCATGAGTTGTTGGTGCCTTTTCAGGCTTTATAATTTTCTTTACAGCATCTAATGTAGTTTGAATCTGTAATATTCCTCAAAGATCCGTGGGTTGAAGATGGTCCCCAGCCTATGGAGATGGTGGAGCCTTTAGGAGGTGGGACCTTGTGGGAGGGAGGGAGGTCATTATGGGCCCAACTTGAAAAGGATATTGGGATCCTAGTATCTTCCTCTGTACTTTTGTTTACCAGCCACTATGAGATAAACAACTTCCTCTGATATGCTCCTCACCACAGCCCCAAAGGAATATTGCAAATTGACCATAAACTGAAACTTACAAAAGCTGTGAGCCAAACAAACCTTTTATCTTTTTAAGTTGATTATCTCAGGTACTTTGTTACACTGATAGACAGATAACACAAAAGTAGTCCCAAGAAATAGGGTTATTGTTGGGAATACACCTGACAAGGTATAAAAGCCTCTGGAACTGGTTTACAGGAAATTTAGAAAATTTGGGGGAAGCAGGCTGTAAAAACCCTAGAATCCTATAAGTGGAACTTAATGGGCAGTTCTGGTGATGACTCAGAAGACCAGAATGCTGATGGGAATGCAAAGCAATTAGGGCAATGCTTATGAGATTTCAGATGGGAATGAGTATTCATTCAAAATAGACTAGAGGGCCCAGTGTTAAATCACGTTAAGTCATGATAGAGCACTTGGCTGCATTTTGTTCATGTCCTGAGATTTCGTGGGAGGCTATATTTATCTAGTGGAGGAAATTTCAAGGCATCAGGGCATTCTAGCAGCAACATGAGTGTTCCTGGTCTTTGTTAACCAAATTTATAGTGATAAATGGAAGCAAAATGTAACAGAACAGAAAAATTTGGAAAATTTGTAGTTATCCAATAAAGGAGTGTATCTGAAGGTACAACCAGGTGGGTGCAGTTGCTAAGAAGCCAAGTGCTTTGGACCAAGACAATATGACCAAAACCTTGAGGGCATTTCAAGATCAGCACCTCAAAGGTATGAAAGTACAATTTTTCTTCAAGGATTTTTCCTTTGAGAAGAGAGTCCCAGAAAATGCCCCTTGCACAAAACCTCCTAGAGGTCTTTGCTGGTAAGACACTCAGAGGTTGCTGCAGCTGTTTCAAGCAGGCCCAGGTATGGCTTGCACTGGTGGTACACCTTGGCATAATCCATATATGTTTCAGATATGCAGTGTGCAAGAGTTATACAGTGGTGGAGGCTTCCATCAGGATTTCAAAGTTAGCTTAGGAGGCCTGGCAATTAGCGGTATGATCAGAGTTCTCTCAAGCAGCCTCTGAGAGGGTGATGCATGCAGCTGTGAGCATAAGCTGAAACAACTGATACCCCAAAGAAGGGATGCCTGCATGTGGAATGCCTGCCAAGGGAAGCCACAGGCAGTGTTCAAAACCTCCCCTATAGAGAGGTTATTTAGGCCCTAACCAACAAAGCAACAGTGAGGAAAGTCCAAACTTTTGAGAGCTCATATCCTGCTCCAATATGCCCCAAATGCGAGATATAGAGCTACAGGATTTAATGTTTTCTCTGCTAGGTATTATATTTGCTTTAGTCTGATCCTTCCTTTATATTCACCTGTTCTTCCCTTTTGGAATGTGAATGTTTGCCCTGTGCCCAGGTATCTTTGACATATGTAACTTGGGTTTTATGTGTGTGTGTGTGTGTGTGTGTGTGTGTATGATATCACAGATGAATTTGCATTGTCTCAGAAAAGATTTAAGACTTGAACTTTTCAGTAGTGCTGTAATAGTTCAAACTTTGGGGACTCTTGGGAATGAACTAAATACCTTTTGCATTGTGAGATGGACAGGAGCCTTTGGGAGAAAGGGGAAAATGCTATAATTTAGATCTGGGATGTCCTCAAAAGCCCACATAATGAAGACTTGGTCCCTGTTCTGTGGTAATTTCCGAAAGTGGTAGAGCCTTTAGGAGTTAGTGCCTAGCAAAAGGTTTTAGATCAGCGGGGTGTGCACTTGAAGGGATTGGGTACCCTGGTCTCTTTCTCTTTTGTATTTCAGGCCATCATTGAACCTACTTCCAATACCACCTGTTCTCACCATGATGCTCTGGCTTACCCCAGGCCTGAAATCAATGGACTCAACAAACAATGGGCTGAAACCTCCAAAACTGAGGCAAAATAAGCTTTTTTTTAAAATTGATTATCTTAGGTATTTTGTTACAGCAAAGGAAAAGTGACTAGCACACCATCTCAATAAGTGAGTAAAGGTTTACCTCTTTCACTTTTGGTTCATAGTTGGCAATTCCATGACACACACACACTCTTTCTCCAGATTCATCTCAACTCTTGACAAGAGGAAGGGTAAGATTCTTCTCTTTCACCTACAGTACCTCTCTCTACTTAGAGGCATAACTTTAGATCTGGAGACTCAAGGTCAATGAATAGAGGAATTTGAGAAAATGGCTGAAATGATAGGGCTAGTGTAATCTAACATTAGTTCAGTTTGAATATAGCAAAAATGTGAAAGTTATTTTTTCTTTAATTTTCCTCTCCTCATATCCCAAGAATAATTCTCTGCAACACATATTAACTCACATACAAGCACATCCACAATGCAGGGAGCCTCTTTCACAACGCCCCTTGAACATAACTGAACTTATCTGGCTTCCTTCAACCAATCCATTTGGCTCCTTGGAAAATGTGTCCTATCTCTCCTTCTGAGTACCTTTTAAACCATTTCTTCCTGCCACAGGTCATGCCTATCTACATTCTCCCTGTGAGATGTGTCTTGATTTGTTTCTCAAATTACTAGTGACTCAGTTACCAATCCCTATGTCCTAATTCTCCACCAAGTTCCATTGACCACACACTAGAATCTTGAATAAAAATTCTGAGACGTCTTCCATGTAAATAAAGGGATACAAAGGAAAAATGCAACATTCAAAGCTAGTGCTACCTCAAAAATTTCCTATTATATTAGCTTCCCTTTATATTTTGTTGAGGTTAACAATGGCTTTGAGTCTGTTTTGAAGTGATTTTTTTGTCTAGTTTTACATAAATCCCCTAGCAGTTCTGAAAATCCTCCCTGCTTTGTTTTTTTTGAGTTTTGATGCATCAGCAGAAATGGAAATTAGGAAACTTGTAAATTTTACATTGAATTTGTTATGACTTCATACTTAGACATGACACTGGGACATCATTCAGTACATATATCTCATCAATTTATGAAAATAGTTCTATATGTGCTGATAAGTGATAGTATTCTCCTTTAAAGTAAGAAAGAAAGAAATTTATAACCTTAATATTCTACCATTGTGATGACTGAGCTCATGAAAAAATGATTGTGCCATGATTCACTGAAGATCTTAGAAATACATTAAATAATTCAAGACCATTTTAAAAGCTAACAGAGCTCGTTCTAAGAGAGCTATTTCTCAGGCTCATATTAAGATGAATATTTTAACATTTTCATATCTATTTAAGAATACATTTTTAAAGAAAATATCAAAGGAGTTTTCCAGATGGCTTAAATTTAAAAATTATCTTTCAAATAAAACAAGAAAAGCTTATAAATATGACTTGCTTTTATCGATCTGCCCATGTGTTTATCAGATGCCTGTTCTCGTTATAATCCTAGCATTTGAATGTAAGCACAGAACATTAGTCTCCTCTACACATTGTTCTTTTTAAGTTGGCTTAAACTAATTAATACTTCAATTTGTATTAACTGTTCTAAATATGTACTGTTCATATGCAATCAAATTTTGAAAAATATTAAAAAGTATGTCTCTGCATACATCCACTTGAACACACACACACACAAATATATGCACTATGTACAGAATTTCTGGCATTATCTTTTGTTATGATTTTGATGTGAGGTCTCCTCCAATAGCTCACACATGAGACAATGCAAGAAGTTTCACAGGAGAAGTGATTGGGTTATAAGAGTCTTAACCGAATCAGTGAATTAATCCCTTTATAGGAATTAACTGCAAGGTAACTGAGCTGATAGGTTGTGGCTGGAGGAGTGGGCTCCTGTGGGCATGCCTTTGGGGTATATAGTTTGTATCTGAAGAGTGGGGTCCTCAACATGTGAGCTGCTTCCCTCTGCCACACTCTTCCGCCTTGATGTTCAGACTCACCTGGAGCCCTGGGGAATGAAGCCAGTGTACTATGGACTAAGACCTCTGAAACCATGAGCCCTCTATTAAACTTTTCTTCCCTAAAATTGTTCTGGTCAGATCTTTAAGTCACAGCAGAGAAAAAGCTGACTAAAACATCTTTATATCATTATTCAATTCTTTAGACAATGGGGTCAGATTATAAGACCATTATCAAGTCCTGAAAATAAAATGAATAGAATTGAGACTAAAGGACATTATTAATACTAAAATAAACATGATTAAATAATAGAATTCAGAAGATTAAAGCAGATATATATCTATGAGAATATTATTCATCATAATCATTAAAATCTATATAACAGCTTTCATTTTCTTTGACAAAAGGTATTGATCAAATTAACTGGAAAATGTGACTTCTATCCAATCTTCCAATCTAAAAGAAAACCTTAGGTGACATAATAATGTAATGATAATTTATTGCAGTGGTTAAAATTATTGACTCTGAAGAAAATATGTTAAAAATAATGTAACTGGTTCTGGAGATGATTATATTAGTGGGTAATTTTTGCTGCTTTTAAGCCTTAGATCCTTCATATTTAAATGGAAATAACAAGTACACACACAGACACACACACACACACAAGCAAACACACACTGTGGAACACACATTTGTATTTTACCTCTCTCATTAGCCTAAGACCTCTCTTAAATGTCCGTGTTCTTCATCTATAGCTTAGCTACCATGAATGTTTGGTAATCTGAGTGCACATATGGTTAAATCCACGAAATGCTTATCTATCTTCCGGAAAATTACGACATTAGATCTGACTTTTACTTCCATAGAATTAGGATTCCCAAGATCTGAAGAAGACACCCAAAGTACCCACTTTCATACTGCATTACCAATATAGTGTACTAATTACCCACATGTGACTATTGAGTGCTCAAAAGAGGTCTAGTCCTATTTTGTGGCATAATTGTACAATATGCGCCAGGTTTTGAAAGTTCCTTATTGACGTCAAATCTCATTAATAATTTTTTTATTGATTAAACATGTGAATGAAAATGCTTTGGTTATATTTAGTTGAGTAAAATTATATTAAAGCTAATAATTTTACTTTTGTAAAGCTGTGGCATCTACAAAATTTTATACTACAAATCTACATTGCACCACATTTCTATTGAACTGTGCTCTTATATAGGCAATAGGCAATAATATTTTCACTTGTTTTATTATGTGTATTCCTTAATTCAATGTTCCTTTGAAATACATTTTATATAGTTTCCAAGTGTTCTCAGACAATAAGAAACCAGTTTGGCAAAAATGAATAGTCTTTAGAATCTAATTAGTAGCGTTTATCTATTAGTTTTAAATTTTATATGTAAATGGTAATTAAAGTGTTAATTTTTATTATAATAATAACTGATCATATATAGAGTTAGTTAAATATGTTCTTATTATATCACAGTTTTCTTTATGTTTTTCTTGAGGTTGACATATGTTATGGTAAATGGTAAAATGTGAATTATGATGTACTCAAGTTATGTTTCCAAGGCAAGTAAAACTTTGATTTTAAGCGAAGTTTAATATAGACATCTACTACTTCTATAATACCTTCCTGAAGTAGATTTAATTACTGACTCATCAACATTCAATTAAAGATTTTCAATGAAAACAATAACAAAGAGTAAAATAAATTTTTTTAAAAAGTTTAAATAACTTGAAATTTTACCTTTAAACACTCAAGGAAAATAACATAATAATTTTAAGTAATAAATTCACAAATGTGAATATAAAATGATTTTAAAATAATGTGCCAATATCAGGTAAAAAGCTAAATATCTGTAATTTCACATTTTATTTATATGAGCACATGTACATTTATTAAAAATGTCTGCTAGGGACATATTCTGTTTTAACTAATATTTCTTACATTCAATCATGTGATAGTTTAAACGCAAAACCATTGAAATGGAAAATAAAATTTCAGTGAAAAATGTGTTAAATTATTTATAACAAAACAAATTATTGTGGGTTTTTTATGACTTGTCAAATATGAAAAATTCTTTTGAAATTAGAGCAACTGAATGAATAATTCTTTTAAGATAGGTCAGTCAGATATTTAAAAACCAGCTCTCATGATTCCAAAAACTTGTGACAGTTCAGTACGAGATTATCAGCAATGTAATTTATATTATAGATGACTAGAGGTTTCTCCAAGATTTCTTTTTCTTAAGAAAGATTCCTTAGTCACTATTTTGAGGAAAGAGAATGTAGTCAACAAAAATACACCATCGACATCAATATTTTCTTAGCATTGCAAGCACTTTGAGAAATGATTGTATAAAGTAAAATAGCAGAGATTTCCAAAAATATAGTATAAATTGATTTTAAGGGTAATGATTTTGTTACTAACTCTTGTCAAATGAGCATTTTTGAAAAGTTGAATCATATTCTCCACTGTAGTATGCCAAATAAAAAATACCATTGTCTGTAAGTAGAATATATGCTTTATCAATAGCTTTCTGTTACTAAGGCATCGTTCCATGTCAGCGGAACCTCATGGTGTATGAGTGTTCTGGAGAATAGAAAAAGAAAGTCATAGACATCATCTTACAAGAATATCTAAACCTTAATACTAAAATTAGACAAAGGCAGACAAGATAATCATAATGTTATCTCTTAACAGTATAAAATCTTTCATGCAAAAACCTAATTAAAAATTAATACATGGAAACAAATAGCAAAGAGAATGAATATACTAACATCACACAGCAACACAGATGATACTCAGAAAGTTAATGTTTGGTCAAAAAGGACAGGCATGCCAAGAATAGTGGTATATTCCTGTAATCTCAGCAACTTGGAAGTCTGAGGAAAAAGGATCACAAGTTCAAATCCAAACTCAGCAACTAAGCAAGACCCTAAGCAATTTAGACCCTGTCTCAAAATTTAAAAATATATACAAAAAGAACTGGAGATGTTGCTCAGTGGCTAAGTGCCCCCTGAGTTCAATCTTCAATACCAAAAAAAAAAAAAAAAGTGAAATTAACTCATCCATGACACAAAACCTTCTTGGTATATTAGCAACTGCAGTGGGCACCTGTCTGTTGATTCTAATTTTTTGGTCTAGATTTTAGACACATGGGTATGTACATGTAAGATTGAATAAGATTTTTTCTGTTAAATTTAGGGTTGAATGGGCCTTGGAGGAAAACATGAGATCCTACTTAAAAGATTGAAGGCATTTCAACATGTCAACATACACTGAGGTAGCTTGGGATATCTGAATCATATATCACATACAAATATCACATACAAATAATGACAGAGTGTGAAGGAATGGTGGCGAATGAAGTTATTTAAACTAGAAGAGCTATTATCTCTTCTTCCCTATATTCACATGGTTCACTCCCTTAGGGTGTTCAGATCTCACCTCAAATGTTTCCTCACCCTAGAGATCTTTCAACATTATTTTAGTTTTAAAAAATTAAAGATTAATCCATAAATATAATCTTCTTTAGGGTTTTCTCATAACATCTATCACCATTATAAACTATAGAAATGAATGAATGAATGAATGAATGAATAAAATTGAGTTAGTAAATACAGACAATGTTATGGATGTTCATGGATTTATAAGAAGGATGAAATTTATTCTTTTCCTAAGGTGTCACAAACAGGTTTTCATGAACAGACTATAAGATCATTTTTATATTCAGAATAATTGCCATGCAGCATTGTGGAAAAGGATTCAATGTAAAGAGAATCCCAAAGTTTGAGACAATGGTTAAAGAACTATTGAAATACTATAGGGATTAGCCTGTAAAAATATCTTACTTTAGAATTCAGCAAGATATAGAAGGTAAGGTAAATTTAATTAACAATGATGAATATGTGATGGCTAAATAATTATAGGAACAAGAGAAACAGAAAGACCACTGTGGGGTTGCTTGTCAGGTTCTAGCATGGTTATCTCTGGGGGTATAGGATGACTTTTGAAAAGAGGAATCTCTCATATTATGATTTTATTTTATTCCTCCATTTGCTTATTTCTATTTCTGGTCTTGGTAAGTGTAAGTTAATGATGTAGGAATAATAAATGTTTGGATTGTGGTCTGCATCACTTACATACCTGATAGGGTTAGTGTATGTAAAATTCTAGCACAGTAAGTCACATAGAAGGAGATGTTCAGTGAATGATCAAACTGCCTTGTGGAAGTGTAAACAAAAAAAGAACAAAGGAAACATGAACTAAACTGGGATTAAACAAAAAACATAAAAGATAATAAAACACTGAGACTTTCAAGATTTCTATGGCCTAGATATTTTGTTCCCCCATCCCCCGTGAAAAGTAAGAAAACAACTGAGGCTCATATTGCTTGGTATTACTTGAAATAGAAATGAATGTTTACTAAAGAAATGTTGAATTACTATTAATAGTTCAGTTAGTACTGATCAAAGTATTTTTAGATGAAATGCCAATTTTCTGCAATTATATGCCACTTTCTGGTACCAGAGATTGTGTTGTGATCTCTACTTTTGTGTTCATTCATGAGAGGAATTTAAGCAAATACTTGGTAAAAGTAAGGCAAAGTGTATTAAAAGGGAAAGAGGAAGGGGAAAAATATTCTCTCTCTCCCTCTCCCCCTCTCTCTCCCTTTTTCTTGAGTCTTCTCAGAGAAGAAATCAAAAACTCACTTCTTTGTGCCCCAACTGTTGTCTGGGTAGGAAGGAGATGGTTAGAATACCTGACCCAAGTATCTGCTCTTTTGGCTCAAGATTGACCAACAACATTATCTAACAATCTACAGACAAATTTTGGTCATCTTGGCCATGCTTACAAGTCCTAATTGGACTGGTTTTACAGAAATCATGGTCAATGGGTTGTAGTCTTAAACATTCAGCTTTCTTAGGTCTGAGAATCTCTGGTCTGTATTGCTTGTGTGTGATCTTGCCTAAGATGTCAGCAATTATACCTTTTGAGCAAATATGTTTTTGCCCTTTGGTTCTTACCTCCTGAATTTATTTGTATTTCTCCTATTGTAAGAGAAATAGTTTATAGAGCTGAGACAGGGAAAGGGGCCGGAAATAGCTATCTTGTCAGAACCTGAGGGGCCACTGAGGGATGGCCAGTGATTAACTGATCTATTTTTTTTAACTTCTGACCAATGCTTATATCTAACTGCTACTTAACATTTCCACTGTCATAAAAGATGTATTGCTACTTCAGAAAGAAACAAAAGAAACAATGGATACTCAGGATTAAGTGCTATATCTGGATACCTAAGTGGTTTTTTTTTTTCTTATTTAGATGCAAAGTAGATTATGAAGATTCTAAACTCTATTCTGAAATCTCTATTTTACCAATTTTTGTAGATAAAATGTAAAGACCTAAATTTTATTTTATTGCACTGTTCATGAATTCCAGTCATGTAGAACTCACTGAGAATCTAATAGTATTCATTTATCCTTAGGTAAGTATAGTGTAGGTCCTTAACTCATTAAGGATAAAGAGTTTGGATCCAGTAAATCCAAATTTTAGAATTAAATTATAATAAATTTTAATTTAGTTTTTTTTTATCTTAAAATAATCTCAAGAGCTTTCACTAATGATTGCAAAGAAAATTACTGGTGTTTATTTAAATAGTGGTGGCTTGCTTTGTCAAAAATGCCATGGGTTGATTTCAGGAAGAATGATGCAGGAGGTATCACGATGCCAGATCTTAAACTCTACTAGAGAGCAATAGTAACAAATATGGCAGGATATTGGCATCAAAATAGACAGGTAGACCAATGGTACAGAATAGAAGAAACAGAGACAAACCTACATAATTACAGTTATCTCACACTAGACAAAGGTGCCAAAAACATGCAATGGAGAAAAGATAGCATCTTCAACAAATGGTGCTGGAAAAACTGGAAATCCATATGCAATAAAATGAAATTAAACCCCTATCTCTCACCCTGTACCAAACTCAACTCAAAATGGATCAAGGACCTAGGAATCAGACCTGAGACCCTTCACCAAATAGAAGGAAAAGTAGACCCAAATCTTCACCATGTTGGCTTAGGACCAGACTTCCTTAACGTGATTCCCAGAGCACAAGAAATAAAAGCAAGAATCAATAAATGGGATCTATTCAAACTATAAAACTTTTTCTCAGCAAAGGAACCAATAATATGAAAAGAGAGCCTAAAGAGTGGGAAAAAATCTTTTCCACACACACTTCAAGCAGAGTACTGATCTCCCAAATTTACAAAGAACTTAAAAAACTTTGCACCAAAAATACAGAGAACCCAATCAATAAATGGGCTAAGGAACTGGGCAGACACTTCACAGAAGAAGATATACAGGTAATCAACAAATATATGAAAAAGTGCTCATAATCTCTAGTAATTAGAGAAATGCAATTTAAAACCAACCTAAGATTTCATCTAACTCCAATTAGAATGGCTATTATCAGGAACACAAGCAATAAAAAATGTTTGTGTGAATGTCGGGAAAAAGGCACACTCCTACATTGCTTGTGGAGTTGCAAATTGGTGCAGCCTCTCTGGATAACAGTATGGAGAGTCCTCAGAAAACTTGGAAAGGACCCAGCTATCCCACTTCTCAGTTTATACCCAAAGGACTTAAAATCAGCATACTACAGTGATGTAGTCACAGCAATGTTCATAGCTGCTCAATTCACAATAGCTAGATTGTGGAACCAGCCTAGAAGCCCTTCAATTGATGAATGGATAAAGAAACTGTGGTATATATACACAATGGAATATTACTCAGCCATAAAGAAGAATAAAATTATGGCATTTGATGGTAAATGGATGGACTTGGAGAATATCATGCTAAGTGAAATAAGACAAGCCCCCCCAAAAAGCCAAATGTTTTCTCTGATATGATGATGATGATACATAATGGGGGGGGGGAGCGGCAGACAACAAAAGAAAGGAAGAACCTTGGATGTTGTAGAGGAAAATGGGATGGGAGGGGTGGGGAAAGGAAAGAGTAGATTGAGACAGACAGTATTATTCTATATATATGTAAGATTACATAAACTGTGTGAATCTACATTGTGTACAACCATAGAAATAAAAAGTTGCATCCCATTTGTGTACAAAAAAATGTGGAAAAATACTGTCATGTATAACACGTATAGTATGAAAGATAGAAATAAAAAAAGTAAAAAAAAGTGCCATAGATTTTTTTCATATATAGCTGTTTGCAATAATAAGTTAGGCTGATGTCCCATCACATTTTGAGTATTATTTTGTAGTCTTTCATGCAAGACATTCATATTCTTAACCATATCACAATCATTTCAAGTTCGGATACGCATATCACCATATTACTATGTAATCCTCAGAGCCCCTTCAAATTTCACCACTTTTTCTGTAATCCAAATGAACTCACTTCAGAATCCCACTTGCCTTGAGTTTTCACGTTTTTCAGTTGCCTTCAATCTGGAACAGTTCCCATTCTTTCCTTGACTTTCATAGTTTTTTTTAAGATTACAGGCCATTTATTTTGTAGGATGCTAACCAATTTAAATGTGTCTTAATGTTTTCTCCTGATTTGATTCAGGGAGTGTATATTTGGCAAGAATTTCACAGCAGTTTTGTCTTGTTCTCATTGCATCCAAACAGATGGTGAAGTTCCAATATGTCCCCATACTGAAGAAGTTTATTTTGATTACTTCATTAAGGTGCAGCCTGATGTGCTTTTTCATTATAAAGTTACTTTTATTTCCCCTTTGTAATTTATTACTTTTGTGGGAAGATATCATGCAATTATATTTTATTTTTTATCAAACTTTAAATTACTCATTATTTCTAAATAGATTTGTTTTTATATTTTATATAAATATGAAATGAATTTTTAGAATGAAGTATAGCATGTCAAAATTACTACTTTCCAACTTAGATGATACCAGACTTGACCAATGGCATCTTGTTTCTGTATATTTTTGTCAGTATCATTCTTCTTTTGAGGAATGACTTCCTGGAACACAAGATGCTCCACTCATCTGGTGTTTTCACTACTCCAGCCCTCAAATCAGACATTTTCAAGGTGACCTGTCTTTAGAGTGAAAAATACTGCATTTGGAAGTTAAGATTGATTTGCCAGGTGTGCAGGTGCTCTTATGATACTTAGGGTGTTGGTGTTAGGTTGGAAGCTTGAGTACTTCAGCATATAATAAATATAAACATATATTTATTCTTTTAATCAATTCTGTGTATGTAACCAGCCTTCTTGTTCCACTTTGGCCCTCCTCCCCTGCACAAATGCCATTCTCACCCCAGTGCCACTCTCTCATGCCATGTGGGGCTCCACCACCAGGCAGAGGGCCTCTCTTCCCCATCCAGAATCCTGGATGCTGGGGCTAGTTGTGCACCCTCTCAGAGGTGACCCAGGCTCCGCTGTCTCTGGCTCACACCTCAGGTGGCACCCTCCTCTACCTGCTCATCCTTCATAGTTCTGGGTTGCCCCCTCCACCCATATCTTATTGAAAAAAATGTAAAAATATTTACGTAAGTTATTTTATTTCATGGAAAACACATTGCCATCAGGAAGCGAGATTATAAAACAGTGTTCCAAAGGCAAATATTATCAGTCAGTTATAGAAAATGAATAGAAAATAGGTCAAATGAATGTAAATATAAATTTAAGTAAATGCTATGAAAATTTCAAAGAAAATATGCTTTTATGTTCTCAAATGAGTTGAAGAAAATTTTTAAACTCAGTTGTCTGCATGGAATATTTGGCAGTAAATTCCAAATACCATGGTACAGTGGAGTTAAGTTTTCATGAATTTTAACAGAACATTTTAATTTATTATTCCTGTATCATCAGTAAAATATTTGAACTCATTATCTAAATAAAAACACATTACCTAATTATAATGATTGGCTACACTAAACTGTAACTGAATGCAGTTATCTTCTTTAACATATAAAAAAGGTTGGATGAGATATGAATTGAAAATGCTCTTTCTCGTGGATTTGAATGAACAAGTAAATAGATGCTTATGGGAACGCCTTATGCATTTGTTTTAACTTGTGGAAGGAAAAAGGTTTTATAATGTGAGAATGAAAGCATTTATCAACTATGACAATATTTACCTATTCAGTACAAAAAGAAGAAATAATTTTAAATAATTACATGAAGTTCAGATAGATGGCTTTTTGCCATGGATTTGAAGTTGTAAATGTAACTACAATTTTTCCATGAATTCTCTATCCATACTTTTGTTAAGACAGAATGGAAAGTTTTCTTAATATTTTCTAATATTCTATTTTTAATTGTTTCATAGGAAATTTGTTCTTTGTCACATAATAGTTACTGGTTGCAGAAAAAGGACAGTAAACATTTTAGGTAATATCTGGATAGTAAAGGAATTTGGCTTGCTTAAAGAAAAAGCCTAGCTTTGCCTTAATATCTGAGAGGTAATCCCTGGGCCCTTGGATATTATACCTGATAGGAATGACTTTATTTGCCTGGGGACCTTGACCCATACTGTTAGTCTAAGCTATGTAGGTCAGGAGCTGGCCACACCTGTGTAGTTTTAGGATAGGGCCTGGCCAGGACAGAAGGAATAAAAACCCAACTTAATATAATAGAGATTTTCAGTCATGTATCCAGTGACCTGGAGGTTGAGAACCACTATATGAAAAACCAATCAATCATGACCACATGACCACACAATCAAGCCCCAACGAAGTCTCTGAACACTAAAACTCAGGCAAGCTTCCCTGTTTGGCTCAATCATCCACATCATCGCACATCAATGCCGAAAAAGAGTAATGTATCCTGAATCCCTGGGTAAAAGGCAGAAGTTCTGTATTTGTGTCCTTCTGGGACTCTGATCTAAAAATTTTCTTTCATCTGTATTGTTTCTAATAAATCATAGGCGTAATACAACTGCTTTCAGTGAGTATATAAATCTTTTTTTTGTAAATAATTTAAAATAATGCAGTTTGAGAACCTTCTCTCCCCTGCTTCTGACATTGTACTTAGTGTCAGAAGTGAGGCAGACTTGGAGGTTTTGTCCTCTAATTTTTTAGTTGGTCCAAGTCTTTCAATAGTGTATGGAAATAAATCAGTACTATCAAGAAAATAATATCAATGGCACACTAATAGAAAAAAAGTGAAGTCTAAATGTAATTATTTTGGCTTTCATTAAAATTGTCGGTAATACAGTACTAAGGCAATTAGTTAAGATAGAAGTCTTTTCACATTTAAAAAGATATTCTAAAAGTACAGATGTTTAATTAATTGAACATGAGAAACAAAGGATTTTAATATGATATGAAATAGAATTTTTGGCCTTGTAAAATGAGTGAAAATGGAATGCTGGCATTTTACAAACATAAATTTTCACAAGTTGAAAATTATAATCAGTGTAGATATACTCAAAGTCAATTCAAGAAATCATGATAAAAATTAAAGTCAGAAATACGATCTGTAGGTTGCTAAACCTGGAAGACAAAAGAGGAGTCTGAGTCTGGATGCGCTTGAGTGTGAGGAACTCCTGGGGTCTGCTCCGGAGGTTCCCCGCATTCTCTTGAGTTTAACTAGTAAGAACCTCACCAACTCTTACATGAAGACCTGGGGAAAATACTCTTGTACCTCTGGTTTACACAGGGAAGAATTATCATTTTGAAATATTCTTTGTGCATTCTCTACAACAAATGCCACTCTCCAGGACAAAAGCCAGAACCAGAGGCTCCTCCAATCTGAGATCGTGCCCCCATTGCAGCTTCTGCTGGCCTTCTAGACCCTTCCACCTACAAGGAAAGAACAGTTGCATCTCCACAGAATAACTGATGCAGTTTGCATCCAAGAGACATGGGAGTAGTAAGACTGGGGTTTAATCACAAAATATGGAGAGCTTTCCCTCTCTAACATCTTCCACTCTCTGGACCTATGGAAAGTGAGCTATGCCCTGCTCTGAGTCTCTAAATGATGTATAGAACAGCAGTTTTCAGGCTGTGCCTAAACCTGAATTACTCTACTTTGTAACAGTAGTTTGCCATAAGTTACTTCATTTTGAGTTTAAGTTCAGAGGTAGAATGACTTGACACCTGTTTGCACAAGTGAGCAACCACTATCAACCTGGCATAACTATAAGGCACAAGCTGATACATAAATTAAGTATGCTAATAAAAATGACCATTTATGAACTTACTGAATTAATCCAAAGCACATGGATGCATTGGCATATCAAGGTCACATCAGTAAAACAAGGCCCATGAGTTTATCAAACACACAGGACCACCAAATAATGTGACCTCCTCCCTTGAAACCCAGAAAAGGAGTAGCTCCTAGGAGAACAGACCCTGAGGCACCAGGACCCTATAGCCTGATCACTCCTCATGAACTTTGCCCAGAAAAATTGCCACAGTGATGAACCTCTGAATCTCTGTCCTCAGGCTTTAGCAGAGTGTGGTTTCTCTTGACCCTGATGACCATGCATGGCCCACTACAAGCTGGTACTGCAAAACTGCCATTTTTCTAAACCTGGACTAAAATAAGTTCCTGTGCTTTGACAGCTCTGTGTCCTGAACACGTTCTTTGGCTGGTTCTTATCTGACCACTTAAGTGACTCTTTGCATTGGTATCTCTCTCTGCCTTTACTCTCAGTTCAACCTCCTGATGCCCTGTGACTGCCTTAACCCTTCCTTGGCCTTTATATGTGATATAGACACACACATAATATGTATATGTGTGTGTGTCTATATATGTGTGAATATGGGCATATATATTGATATATATATATATACATATATATATATATTTATGTAGTGTAAAGTGTGATGTGTGACTTGAATGTTATATGTGCTCAAAATTAAGATTGGAATAAAGGAACCTGTGTTTGTCTGGCTTATGACTACCAGGTGACCCACCAGTATTCAGTGAACTTCCCCTGATGAAAGTGGCATAGCCTGTAAATTTATGGTTATTCAATACATTCTGAGATTGTGGAAAGACACACACATGTTTGATCTATGTTAATGACATGCCTCACTCATGACAGGACCTTAATATAATTTCAGTGGATAACAACCAAAAATGCTCCATGAGCAAAACTCTTTGAGAAGTATATACTAATCCCAAAATTAATGGAAAAGACAAAAACACAGATGCTATTGGAATTTAAATGTTTGGCACTAGCAGCTATAGCAAACATTTAAAATAGCCCAATAATTAGCCAGATTAACATGCAATATTACTTAAAAACTAACCTATTTAATTTCCTTTCTCCTTTTATCCAATACTAGGATTGAACAAAGGGGTAATTTACCACTGAGCTACATCCCCAATCCCTGTTTAATTTATTTTTGATATTTTATTTTGAGACAGGTTCTTGCTAAGTTGCTGAGGCTGTCCTTGAACTTGTAATCCCCCAGCCTCAACCTCTGGAATCACTGGGTTTATAAGTGTGAGCCACCAAACACAGACTAATATCCTAATTTATTTAATTTTCTATTACCACCTGATTTATATCTTATAAGAAGTCATGCAAATAAATATTTTTATATATAGTTATGTGATTACACACACACACACATATAGAGTTATGTACACATACACATATCATGCATACTCCAAAGGCCTGCCAAAGTCAAGGGGAAAAACTAAAAAAGGCTGAGCAAGTATTAAAACCAGATACAGGTCTGGCACACAGAATTATCAGGAATGTAAAACAACTATGTTTAACATGTTAACGTGTCAAACAGAAAAAGTAGATGCCATGAATGATGAATATGTGAGCAGAGACATGGAAATTCTAGAAAGTATCAAATGGTAGATCTCAAACACTGTGATAGAAATAAAAAATTATTTGATAAGGTCATTTTAGATTGAATACATGAAAATAAAGTCAAAGAGCTTGATGATAGGCCAATAAAACTTCTTAAACTGAAATGTAAAAAGAAAATATTTTTTAAAAAATAACAATATCTAAAAACTGTGGGACAAGATCTGAAAGTGTAGCAGAAGGAATTGGTGTATCAGAAATAAAAGGAGAGAATAGGACATATAAATTATTGAAATAATAATGGCTAAAATAATAGTATTAAAATAATCATAATTTTCTAGAACTGTAAGATGAACCATATTATTTCATAAGTAGTCTCTGTCAAGTGTTCCCTTATACTAACAGAAAGATAACTAATACAATGATATATTATTCTATCTTTCTAATTTTTACCTATTTTTATCTTTATCTGTAAAGTGAGTTTCTCACATGCAGAATAAAGTTGGGTCTAACATTTTACCCAATCTCTACTTTTCATTTTTCATGTTTAGAAAATTGGTATATAAAATTTCTTTTGGTTTTATTTCTCCTTTTCTTCCTCTTTGAAGGCTCCAATTACATGTATATTTGGCTGATTGAATTTGTCCCACAGCTCAGTAATATTCTGTTTAATTTTTTAAATCTCTTTTTTTCTTATTCAATTGGGTAATTTCACCTATTGTATTTTTAATAATTTTGCCATCTGTAATATCTATCATCCTATTAATCCTACCTCAATTTTTTTATCCTACACATTGTATTAGCATCTCTAGTAATTCAGTTTTGGTCTGTGCTACAACTTTCAAGCCTCCACCTTAACATGCTCAATCTGTCCCCCTGCTTTGTGAGCATACGGAATATAGTAATGACTATCTTGATGTAATTATGTCATTAATCTAACATCTGTGTCATGTATCTGTGGCCTACATTTGAGAAATTCTTCTTCTAAATATGGGTTATGTTTTCTTGCATGTTAAAATGACAGGTAATTTTTTATTAGATGCCTGACATAGTAATTCATACATTGGTGGATGCTGAATATTTTCTCATTACTTCACATATTCTTGAGCTTGATTTGGGAAAATTTTAGTTTTAGTCTTTCTTTTTCTTTTTTGCATGAGATTTAATAGATTAATGCAATATTTAATCCAAAGACAATTTTTTTTTCACTACTCAGGCAAAAATTACTATGGTTACTTTACTCAATATCCCACAAATTATGAGTATTTTTTTCATTCTACAGGATATATGGATTATTTTTAACCTTGTGATTCTCTAGACCATAAACTTAGATAATTTTGAGTTTACAGCAGTTGATTTTTTGTTTCTTAAGCATCATTGTCCTTTTCACCATGTGTGGTGTGTTGTTTCATGTTTCATCCAGTTTTTGTTTTCCCTGAAAGAGGAAAACTCACCTTTGACTAAGGTGCTCTGGTTCCAACTACCAAGAGGTGAAAGAGTTAAACAGTTTCCAATAAGTTTAAATGCATCCCAGAGAAAAGCTGAATGATATCTGCAGGGAAATTAAGTTATCCAGTGCTGAAGTCTTCCAGCCATGGTGGAGTGTCAGAGGGTTCACAGAGCTCTCTCCCAGTGCATAGGTCTTCACTTACACCCTGTTATTTGCAAAGTCTTGTTTCCTTAAGCTGCCAAGGACTCTAGCTCATACTCTTGATTCAGGACATACCTTTACTCCCTGATTCAGTCCTCTCTTCCTTTGTCACAGGCAGATAATTCCCTGTAAACTGTAATTTGTGGAAATATCAGGATTTATTCATTTGCTTCCATTTTCCCAGAGGTCTCTATCCTAAAATGCTTGACATCCAATGTTGAATTTTTTTTACTTTTCATCTGAGTTTTAACTTTTATTTGGTAAAGTTAAATCAGATTGATGTTACCTCATCTTGGATTGATGCAGAAATGATGTCCAGAGATTTCTATGATCTTGAAATCCAAAAAGCAACTAGCATCACATTTGTCCACTATCCTGATACTTATTTGATTAGAAAACACGATGGGAATGCTTTTGATGCCTTAGTAAGATATACATGAATTGAACAGCAGAAATTAAACCTGATCAAATTCAAGGGTATTTAAATCTCCAGAAAGTTTCTAAGAGTATTTTGAGGATTACCCACCAAGGTGAAAGACAGGATTCTGTACCTCATACTACTTAATGTGGAAAAGATCAACAATATTTTTACAGCATCTTAGGTTCCAGAAGTTAAATGCACCATATTTGTATGGACCATATCAACCCATCTATAGGTTCACCCAGTATATTGACAGTTTCTAGTAGATGCCAGAGCAACAGAAGACCTTTCATTAAAGCCAGGATGTAGTACAAGCCACTCCACCACTTGAGCCTCATGATCAAGCAGTACCAGGATACTTGAAAGGCCCATGTGATATGAAGCCTCGGGAAGGCATCAATAGGAAAATGATAGCACAGAACTCTGACATATCTCCTTCCTTCTGCAAACTGTCTATAACTCGTTCCTTCCTTTATACCTCATGTGACTTCTGCTAATATTTCTAAGCACCTACTTTCTTCATCTTAGAGTCCATGGCATGAACTCATAGATGAGAAGGATATCTATTGCTAGCAATGAAATGAAATGTTGAGTGTATTCAAAACTAATTTATTGTTAATGATTAGAGTAAACTGGGATGAAAATATACCAAGAAAAGCTCACCTCTAAGGACTGCCTCTCTTTCAGCACATTCTTTTCCGGGTTATTCTTGCTATGGCTTAATGATATTCACATGTCTTACTTTTGTTCTCCTTGCAAATAAACATCTACTATTTTATTTTAGTTTCTGTGCCCTAATATCTCCATTCTGCACAGTCTCAGCTTGCTGTCTCTCAGGCTTTACTAAAAAGGCCATCATTTCAGCATCTGACTTCCTACTTCAGTTGCAGTGTCTTAATTCAAAATCAAGAAAATACAAATTTACTTTTTTGTGAATCTGGCCAATTGAAAAATTTCCATATAATTAAAAGAAGTGAATCCCTCTGTTTCAGATTTCCATCTGTGAGAAAATGAGGGAGAAGCTTGGAATGGGGTAGTATGACGTACTAAACATCACTTCATTTTACTAAGAATTTCAGCTTGGAAAATTTCCACAAATGAATTCACAGGCATTTTAAGAATGCTGCTTTGCTACTATCTCTACTTTTTGAGATGCTTGCATGAAATTATTATTCCAATGTTCCTTTTTGCTTGCTCTTTTTCACTCTTTTCTATAATACTTTAAACTTACACTATATTTTCCAAACCTTCTCTCATATGCTCCCACATATTTCCAGTGTCATCCTTAAGTGTCATATCTAACATCTTTGATCATTGACCTTAAAAATATGCAGTAGTTTCCACAATTGAAACATTTTTATATTTGATTTTCTCAAGATATCCTGTTGGGACAGAGACAGACACCAGGCTCAGCCCAGAACAGAGCATGAGACTTCTGTGCCTGGGATGTTGGCCCAGAGGACCCCCATGGAACTTCGAGGTTGGGGGGAAGGCTAGCACAGTGCAGATGAGGGAGACTTCAAAGCAGGGGAAGCAGGCACAGTGCGGACACCTGAGTCTACCTCTCTGGGAAGCCCAACTGAGATGCTTGAGTTCAGCCCAGCCCAGCAGAGTCCCTTGAGATTTCCAGGCCCAGGAGGCAGGCACAGAAACAGACACCAGGCTCAGCCCAGCACAGACACATGAGACTTCCATGCTTGGGAGTTCATCCCAGAGTACCCCAGAGGGACTTCTCCACAGGGTCGGCCAGCATTGCAGGTGCGGGAGACTTAAGCATGGGGGAAGTGGGCATAGTGGGGACACTTGAGACTTCCACTCTGGGAGGCCCAGCCCAGAGACTCAGACATACCCCAACCTGGCCCCACCCTGCAGTCTACTGCTACTGAAGACTAGGAGTTGAGGTATTGGAAACCTACAGGGATACCACAAGTCCATAGGGGGGAAGCTGCAATACCCCAGATTCTCACTGCTAGAAGGGAAGATACATAAGCAACGTGAAAAAACGGGAAGGAAGTGTCTCAAACAAACCTAGCTGCTACGTCAACAGAATCCTGTGATAGTATGGCAGAAGAAATGTCAGAAAAGGAGTTCAGAATGCACATAATTAAAATGATCAGAGAAGCAAACAATGGGTTAAGAGAGCAAATGCAGGTAATGAATGATCACACCAATCAACAGTTAAAAGAACAGATGCAGGAAGCAAAACATCATTTCAATAAAGATATAGAGATTTTGAAAAAAACAAACAAACAAACAGAGATCCTTGAAATGAAGGAAACAATAAACTAAATTAAAAACTCAGTAGAAAGCATAACCAACAGGTGAGATCACCTGGAAGACAGAGACTCAGACATTGAAGACAAAATAATCTCGAAAACAAAGTTGACCAAACAGAGAAGATGGCAAGAATTCACAAAAAAAAGCCTCCAAGAATTATGGGATATCATGAAAAGAAGAAATTTAAGAATTATTGGGATTGAGAAAGGCACAGCGATACAAACCAAAGGAATGAATAATCTATTCAATGAAATGATATCAGAAAATTTCCCACATCTGAAGAATGAAATGAAAAATCAAATACGAGAGACTTACAGGATACTAAATATACAAAACTACAATGGATCAACACCAAGGCACAATATAATGAAAGTACCTAACATACAAAATAAAGATACAATTTTAAAGGCTGCAAGAGGAAAAAATCAGATTACTTTCAGGGGGAAACCAATACCGTTATCAGCAGATTTCTCAACACAGACCTTAAAAGCAAGAAGGGGCTTGAACAACATATTTCAAGCTCTGAAAAAAAAATTGATGCCAGCCAAGAATCTTATACTCAGCAAAACTTACCTTCAGATTTGAAGATGAAATAAAATTCTTCCATGATAAACAAAAGGTAAAAGAATTTACAAATAGAAAGTCAGCAATAGAGAACATTCTACAAAATATTCCATGAGGAAGAAATGAGAAACAACAATGTAATCAGCATAGGGAGTAACAACCCTAAAGGAATAGCCAAATAAAGGAGAAACCAAGTCAAGTTAAAAACCAAAAATAAGCCAAAATGACTGGGATACAAATCATATCTCAATAATAACCCTGAATATTAATGGCCTGAACTCATCAATCAAAAGACACAGACTGGCAGATTGGATTAAAAAGAAAGACCCAACAATATGCTGCCTTCAAGAGATGCATCTCATAGAAAAACATGCCCACAGACTAAAGGTGAAAGGTTGGGAAAAACATATCATGCACATGGACTCACTTAAAAAGCAGGGGTTTCCATTCTCATATCAGATAAAGCAGACTTCAAGCCAAAGTTAGTCAGAAGGGATAAAGAAGGGCATTTCATACTGCTTAAGGGAAGCATAAATCATCAAGACATAACAATCATAAACATTTATGCCTCAAACAATGGCACATCCATGTATGTTAAACAAATCCTTCTCAATTTCAGGAACCAAATAGACCACAACACAATAGTACTGGGTGACTTTAACACACTTCTCTCATCATTGGACAGATCTTCCAAGCAAAAATTGAACAAAGAAACCATAGAATTCAATAGCACAATCACTAACCTAGACGTAACAGACATATATAGAATATTCCATTCATCAATAGGTGAATACACTTCTCAGCAGCTCGTGGATCCTTCTCTAAAATAGACCATATGTTACGCCACAAAGCTACTCTTAGCAGATCATAATGGAATGAAATTAGAAATCAATAATAAAATAAAAAACAGAAACTACTCCAACACCTGGAGATTACATAATATGCTATTGAATGATGCATGGATAACAGAAGACATTAAGGGGGAAATAAAAAAAATTCTTAGAGACTAACGAGAACAAACATACAACATATCAAAATCTCTGGGATACTATGAAAGCTGTGCTAAGAGGAAAAATTTATAGCACACAGCACATTCAATAAAAAAATGGAAAGTGAACAAAATAACAACCTCACATTATAGCCCAAAGCCCTAGAATAAGAAGAACAGCTCATCACCAAAAGTAGTAGAAGACAGGAAATAATTAAAAGCAGAGTGGAAATCAATGAAATTGAACAAAAGAAACAATTCAACAAATTTCAAAACAAGAAGTTGGTTTTTGAAAAAATAAAATTGACAAACCCTTAGCCACACTAAGGAGAGAGAAAATTCATATTACTAAAATTCGTGATGAAAAAGGAAATATCACAACAGACACTGTTGAAATACAAAACATAATTAGAAGTTATTTTGAAAATTTATACTCCAAGAAAATAAGAAATCTCTAAGATATCAACAGGTTCCTAGAGACATACGAGCCACCCAAACTGAATCTGGTGGACATACACAATTTAAATAGATGAATTTCAAGAAATGAAATAGAAGAAGTAATCAAAAGTGTACCAACAAAGAAAAGTCCAGGACCAGATGGATTCACAACCGAGTTCTACAAGACCTTCAAAGAAGAGCTCATTCCAATACTCCTCAAAGTATTCCATGAAATAGAGGAGGAAGGAACCCTTCCAAACTCATTCTATGAAGCTAATATCAGCCTGATACCAAAACCAGAGAAGGACACATCAAGGAAAGAAAATTTCAGACGAATATCCTTAATGAAAATAGATGCAAATATCTTAACAAAATTTTAGCAATTCGCATACAAAAGCACATTAAAAAGATAGTGCACCATGATATAGTGAGTTTCATCCCAGGGATGCAAGGTTGGTTGAACATCCAGAAATCGATATATGTAATTCACCACATTGTAGGGACACACCTTAAAATGGCGACCACAATAACAACACCCTCGGGGCAAAAGCCTCCCCCACTCTGGTACCACCAAGGTGGCGGCCCAGGATTGGCTCATTCAACTTCCATGAACCTGAACAGCTTTACATCTTAACAGACCTCTGCCCTGCAGGCCTTGCTGTATAATGCATGTGCTGTTGACCTTTAAAATGATTGGCCCCCGCCTGTATCTCCTCCCCTCGCTCCCTTTTCATATACCTGTTTCACCTCTCCATTAAACTGAGATACTGCTCGACAGACTCCCGGCTGGTGTGCGTTTTTCAGCCTTCGACACTCACCATCCTGTTTGACCCCGTGCCCCCTCTGGCTGGTCCAGGGTGGGCACCCAACCTTTGTTGTTCGGTGCGGAACAACACCACATCAGCACACTTAAAGTCAAGAACCACATGATTATTTCAATAGATGCATAAAAAGCATTTGATAAAATATAGCACCTCTTCGTGCTCAAAACACTAGAAAAAATAGGGATAGTAGGAATGTTCCTTAATGTTGTAAAGACTATCTATGCTAAGCCACAACCAATATCATTCTAAATGGAGAAAAATTGAAAGTATTCCCCCTGAAAACTGGAACCAGGCAGGGATGCCCTCTTTCACCACTTCTATTCAACACCGTCCTTGAAACTCTAGCCAGAGCAATTAGACAGAAAAGAAATGAAAGGGATACGAATAGTAAATGAAGAGCTCAAACAATCCCTATTTGTCAATGACATGATTCCGTATTTAGAGGAGCCAAAACATTCCACCATAAAACTTTTGGAAGTCATAAATGAATTCAGTAAAGTAGCAGGATATAAAATTAATGCTCATAAATCTAATGCATTTTTATACATAAATGATGAATCCTCTGAAAGAGAAATTAGGAAAACTACCCCATTCACAATAACCTCAAAATAAATAAATAAATAGATAAATAAATAAATAATATACTGGGAATCAATCTAACAAAATAGGTGAAAGCTCTCTATAATGAGAACTACAGAACACTAAAGAAAGAAATTGAAAAAATCTTAGAAGATGGAAAGATTTCCCATGTTCTTGGATAGGCAGAATTAATATTGTCAAAATGGCCATACTACCAAAAGCACTATACAAATTCAATGCAATTCCAATTAAAATCTCAATGACAGACCTCATAGAAATACAGTAAGCAATCATGAAATTCATTTGGAGGAATAACAGACCCAGAATAGCTAAAGCAATCCTTAGCAAGAAGAGTGAAGCAGGAGGTATCATAATACCAGACCTCCAACTATATTACAGAGCAATAGTAACAAAAACAGCATGGTATTGGCACCAAAATAAACAGGTAGATCAATGGTACAGAATAGAGGACACAGAGACAAACCCATATAAATACAGTTTTCTCCTACTAGACAAAGGTGCCAAAAACATACAATGGAGAAAAGATAGCGTCTTCAGCAAATGGTGCTGGGACAACTGGAAATTCATATGTAGCAAAATGAAACTAAACCCCTTTCTATCACCCTTCACAAAACTCAACTCAAAATGGATCAAAGACCTAGGAATTAGACCAGGGACCCTGCATCTAATAGAAGAAAATGTAGGTCCAAATCTTCATCATGGTGACTTAGGACCAGACTTCCTTAACATGACTCCTGAAGCACAAAAAATAAAAGCAGGAATCAATAATTGGATAGATTCAAACTAAAAAGTTTTTTCTCAGCAAAGGAAACAATCAGCAATGTGAAGAGAGAGCCTACAGAGTGGGAGAAAATCTTTGCCACACAAACTTCAGATAGAGCACTAATCTACAGAATTTATAAAGACCTCAAAAAACTTTACCCCAAGAATATAAATAATGAGCAGACACTTTACAGAAGAAGATCTACAAGCAATCAACAGATACATGAAAAAATGTTCAACATCCCTAGTAAAAAGAAAAATGTAAATCAAACCTACCTTAAGATTTCATTTCACCCCAACTAGATGTCTCTTATCAAGAATACAAGCAACAACAGGTGTGGTGAGAATGTGGGGAAAAGGGTACACTCATACATTGCTGGTGGGGTTGCAAATTAGTGCAGCCACTCTGGAAAGTGGAGTGGAGATTCCTTAGAAAACTTGGAATGCACCCACCATTTGATCTAGCTATCCCACTCCTTGGCCTATACCTGAAGGACTTAAAATCAGCATACTACAGTGATGCAGCCACATCAATGTTCCTAGTAGCCCAATTCATTGTAGCTAGATTGTGGAACCTACCTACATGCCCTCGAATAGATGAATGGATAAAGAAACTGTGCCATATATACACAATGGAATGTTATTCAGCCATAAGGAATAATAAAATTATGACATTTGTAGATAAATGGATGGAATTGGAGAAGATCATGTTAAGTGAAATAAGCCAATCCCAAAAAACCAAAGGCCGGATGATTTCTCTGAAAAGTGGATGATGATACATAATGCAGGATGGGAGTGAGGAAAGAATGGAGGAAGAATGGATTGCATAGAGGAAAAGGAGGGGTGGGATCAGGGTGGAGGATAAGAATAATAACAATGAGACAAGCATCATTACCCTATGTACATATATGATTACACAAATGGAGTGCCTCTACTTCGTGTACAACCAGAGAAAGAACAGCTATACTCCATTTGTGTACAATGAATCAAAATAAATTAATTTAAAAAAAAGTTATCATGTTGGTATTTTCTCCTGGTTCTTAATCTTCTTCCACATCTATGGCTTCACAGGTCTTTTTCCTCTCCTTACTGTACTGATGTTTAAATCTTACAGTTTAGATTTGGGTTTAGATTTGGTCTATTTTTTACATTATCTCTCCCCACATGTGATCTCATCAACAGTCAAAGATTCACCTCACAAGTATTACTCTGATTCTGATGTATATTTCAAATCTAAATCCCTGTCATGAGTTATAGAACAATGTTTCTAATACAACTACAATAATAGTCTAACTATAAAATGAATTAAATTCTAACAGAAGAATATATTAAGTTCCAATAACACAATCATTGCATATTGAGATAAAATGGTGAAGAAATGCAACTCCAGAATTGTAAGACTACATTGGAGGAGGTTAGTCAGGTACATGAACACATAATTGAAAATACTAAGTACAAACCACAAATATGTTTAGCTTAATGAAGCTTTGCGAATTAAGTGATTACGAGTTTGCCTTTTATCACTCTCTGAACCCAGCAAAGCTATCAACTTGCTCACCCTATGAGGTCTTGGAACGCTTAGGCATTTCTATGTAATATAGATTTATAGATGTTTTCCTAAGGCATAGATTGTGTGTAAAGGATTAAAAGGAAGGAGTAGAATAAGCCAGATGAGAGGTCAGGAACAATGTGCCTTTTTAAATGATTGATCAAAAGGAAAACTGTTTAATAAATGTGAACACCTAAAGACAATCTAAAACCAACACTTGGTTTTCCAAAGTTTTGGCCCCATTGCAGAAATGAAACCCTTGTGTTTAGGAGTAAGCTTGTAGGGATCTTACTGTGTTGCTTGAACAGAAAAGCCAACAAGATAAAATCCAGGTGAGATCCAAAGCCTGGAGCAGGGAAGATTTTTATTGATTTTAATAAAGATAGACATGTAAATCATTTTAGAAACTATGCTTCTCCTGTTGGAACCTCAAAGGGTGATGTGCATACTGGGATTATGTGTATATAAAGGGACTATGTGAACTTTAGGAAATCTGGACTGGAAACCTCAGGTGCAAGCACTGTGTGGAGCACACTTCTTAGAAGCAAGTTCAATGGTGTTTCTCTCCTTTAAATCTCATCAGTCTGTGCAGGTAGTTGGATCTGCAGGATTTAGCTCTGTGGGGCTCTGATTTGCTGGCCAAATGTTGGAAGTCCATATATAATGGCAATATTGTGTGTCAGGAAGAAGCAATAGCTTCAGCAACTATAGTAGAATGGTAGACAATGGGAATTTTCTCTCTTTGCTCTAAAACTTTGAGAATAGTTTAGTATGTAGATGATTATTAAATAGAAGAAATCCGGACTTTGTAATAGTTGTTGTTTTTCCAACTAGACTTCATACATAAAATCATAATTAAATGGAGCTGTTTACACTGTATGCTTATATAAAATTCAGGAATTAATACATGTCTGTGAATTGTGAATTCTGTTAGAGAAAGCTTCACAGTTGTTATGCCTGGCCAGAGTTCTGAATAATGTATGGAATGTTGCCCCGCAAATATGATGGCAGAGAGTAAACAGGGAGGTACTAAAGAGCGGATGCTTGAACAAGTGCACCAGGGTGTGAAACAGCATGATGTATCCCGGGAGCTGGGAATTTAGTGGAGGTGAGGTATGTGCTTCCAAATAACAATAAATATATGTGTTCCATACCTGTAGAACAAAAGCAGTTTCAAAGAAAGAAAAGAACTTTAATATATTTATTATGAACAAATAAGTAAATGAGTACATAAATTATTGTAAAATGGGGAGGGAAGTGAATAAAGTAAAAAAAGGAAAGAAAATTTGTAATTTATGAAGTTTCTTGTAGGCCATACTAGGATACTTAGGTTTTACCTTATAGTAAAATATTGTTGAGTTGAAATCATGAGAGTGTATACATTTCTCAGGTTTCCTATGAAGGCAATATGGAGCTTACCAGAGAAGAGAAACAACATTAGAAAAAGTCCTCCAAATGCAAATTTTACTTGCAAGTGACACTTGGATGTATTTCTTCAAAATAAATTGATGAAGAATGAGGTTTACTAAAATTGTAGAAAAATCACAAAAAATTAAAATCACCTATCTTAAGGATCATCTTGTTACATATTTAAATCCTTCAAATGAAAGTGAAATTTAAAATAATGAAATCACAACTTAAAGTGTTTTAAATAACCTCATTTACTTCGACATTAATTTCCTCACCTTATCATCTCAATTACATTTCCATTGCAAATAGCTCTACCGTGATGATTTGTGATCAATTTTATATTTATATTGTGATAACAAAAATTTGTTTTGATGACTAAATCACTTAATGCAATAATTTCACTACATAAATTTACATAACTGTTCTGACCAAAACATACTTGTACACACAGCTGGGGAGAAGCGTATCTTTGGTGATAAACCTTCATTGTAATGCTATGCAATTGCAGTGACTTCTAATGTATTTTGATTAATTAGGGGATAACATGTTATGCACACATATATGCACACACATAAGCACACATGTGTATACACACACACAGGAGTCTATGAATAATCAATTTATGCAAATTCAAATTTATTAAATATATATTAGGTATGAATTATTGATGTAAGTTTGAATCTTTAGATTTTTGGCATTGAAGGAAAGAAATTTCAGGTTCACATTCTCAGAATAATCAGTGGGTGTAACTGATTTTTTTAAAAATTATGTCTTAATTGTGATGTAATGAAAAAATCATCATGATGAAATGGAGTTTGAATAATTATATGTGAATAGTAATGTCTATGTACAGCTTTTAGCAACACAAAATGACTTGGAGGTTTAATGTTCAGATTAATCATCACAGAAGATAAAACCAAAAATATGTTAGTGAAGTTCAACAATGGTAATATTATTATGACTATTTTTAATCCTATTTTATGAATGAAGTAAAAGTCTCTCAAAGAGACATTTGCTTAAGGTTTTGATGATTCTATATGACACTTGGTAAAAGACGGGATTTGACTTTATGTTAAGTAGGTAAAAGTTGAGATGACATCTTTCTTGACATCTAGCTTCTTAATTAGCCCTTGATTTATTTTATCACTATTTTCTAAAATTAAAACATCAAATTAAATTTTGTTTTTTTCCTGCTTATAGTAAACTTGTTAACAAAGACTTGAAAATTAACAACTTTAATTAAATCTTCATAGAAATTAAACATAATTGAGAAGGAAACAGTAAAAACCTAGCTCATTTTGATCAAAATGTACTAATCCTGTAACACTGCTGAAATCATAAAATTCGTGGCCAGCCTTTAGTAATTTCTTGAAGACATCAGCATTTATGTGTTAATCTTCGAAATGCATAAACTATTTTGAAAGATTTTTGATGCAATGATGTAGATATTAAAATCCATTTAAAATACAGATTATCTACTTTATATAATGAAAGATTTTCAGTGAACTTTGTAGTATTTTAACATGAACTATAATTTTATATAATGCTTGAGACATTTATGTGTTTTCTACTACATTATATAAAAACCTTTCATAACTTCCTTATGTCTGTGAAGCTTATTGGTATTTGAAATATATGAGATAATTTCTTTAAAATTTTAAAGATTAGGAATATTTAAAAATTGTTTTAAAATGTTAGACAGTATTTTAATTTGACATAGCCATACTAAAAACAAAATATTTTGATTGTTTCAGACCTGTTGGAAAATGTATTAAAATACAAACTTTAACTATAAGCTATTTCCTCTAAATTAGTCTTTATTTATAATAAATCTGGCATCAAATAGAAGAGGAAAAAATGAGTTGGATATTTTTATTTGTTATTTGAAGTAATTTTTAGAAAATTAATATCAAATTCTAAGGAAAACACAAAGTGGGTAGAAATTTCAATGGAATTTAGATTGATTTGGGTCAATAGTTTTTAAAATACTGCTTTTTTCTTATCATAAAATAAGATTCCTCTTCATTTGTCTTCCTTAATATTTGTTGATTGGTTTTAAGAGTTTTCTCCAGACACTTATTTTTAATTTATTTTTACCCCAAAGCTTTATGTGTTAGATTGGTCTCCAGCATGGCAGTATTAAGGGTTGGTGGAATTTTTAAGAGGTAGTGCCTAATGAGAGATGGTTCAGTTATTGGGGGCACTGCCATTGGAAGGGACTAACGCTGGTCTCAGAAAGTTAGTTCTTATGAGTTTTTATAAAAAGAGCAAAACGGGCCTCTCTCACTCTCTGGCTTCCTATCTCACTATGTGTTCTCTACCTCTTCTTGCATGAGCACTTGCCATGATGCCATTTCCATTATGCAATAGAATCAAGGGGCTCTCTTAGAAAGCAAAATTTATATACAATATTGTGGACTTTCAGCCTCCAAAACTGTAACCTCACTCAACTCTTTTTCTTGAAAATAGACCCTGCCTAGTTATTTTGTTCCTGCAACATAAAACAGTATCTTTTCATTGTTGTGTTTAATTCTGAAATTGCAGCATAAACATATTTCAATATAAAACATTAAAAATGGACTATGTTAATGTTCCATGTCCTTTCAATTAATCTCATTTGTAATATCTGAAGACAATCTGAATTCATGTAATACATGAAATCACACAATTTTTAAACCTTCATTCATAATTCTTTTTCATTTCACCTTTTTTGTCAGAAATGTTCCTTGCCAATCCTGAAATGGAGTGGGTTCAGCCCCAATATATACACATTTTCTTATGACAATAGGGAAAATGATTCTGTAACTACATATATGTGCATACATATATTTATGCACACATTATTCAAATGTTTATTATGAATTTGCCTTTGCAGTGTCCCTTTAAAAACCCAAGAAAATTTTAGATTATTAAATCAAAGTAGCATTAAATATTTACCATCTAAATATGGTCTACTAGTTATGAAGCTAATTAAGAAAATTATATAACCCTATTAAAGTAATTAAAATCTTAGAATATTTTATGCTTTGCTTCTTCATAATCATCCACACATAATTATCCATATCTATTTTGAAACAATAAAACAAGCTACATAATATGCTTCTATTTTAAAATGTCTTCATTAGTGCATTTTAGTTACATGTAAGAGTGGGATTTATTTTGATATAATCATATATGCATGGAATGTAATTTGTTCTATTTCAATCCCCAGAACTTCCTCTTTTCCTCCCTCCTTCCCGTGTTCTCATTCATTCATTCTACTGGTCTTTGTTGTAGTTATTTATTTTTAATTCATGCTTTATAGATGTATATAAAAGTGGAATTAACTATGAAATGTTCACATATGTACATAGCATGATTTTTCTCAGTTTCATTCCACCAAAACTCACTTTTAGTATTTTTTTACACCAAGGATCAAGTCTAGGAATCTAGACACAATAAAATAATGATCGTTGCACTGATATCAATATCTACTTAATATTTGTATAGAGATACACAGTATGTAGTAGTATTATTCAATATAGCATTGTATTGCTTGTCTCATTTAATAAGCATCACACTGGTGTCAGGAAGGTATTATTTCCATTTAATTAAAAAAGGAAAATCAGATTAGGATTTTATTACACGTCTTCATGTAACAAATTCAATGCAAGTTTAAGTGTACTTCACTTGCTTGTCTTCTCATAATGATTAACTAGAATAAGTTGAAATATTAAAATTTATTCACTGACATCCATCCTCCAAATTCAGAAACTATTCTTTCCCCTGAAAAATGAATTTCCTATTTTGGCTAAAGAAATAAGAAAGTACTGAATGAGTGTTATACGATGAATCTCTAATATGACAAACCTGAGAGCTTAGAAAAGGCAGATCTTTTTTACACCTTTAAACTAGAAACATCAAAAGCATCTGGAAATTGAATTTTCACAGCAGGGGCTGGAAAGGAAAAGTAAGAACATAACGACATAGTACTTAATTATCATAATTCACCCCAGGTGCTGAAATGCTCAGAAAGATATACTTATGATGAGTATCACACCTTGTATTCACATATTGCTAAAGAGTCTTGATTAAAAATCATGCATATTATATAAGGAAGATAAAATAAAGCAAAGTTAATTTTTGCCAAGCATTCTTTTTTCTTTTTTTAAATATTTACCTAAGTGAAAAAGTCTTGTATTGTTGTATGCATTCTCATCTGTTTGTAAATTAGATATTTTTAAACCATGCATAAAAGCCTCATAATAATTGCCAAATTATATTTTCATCACTCACTGCTGATTTTACATGGTATAAAATATTTTATTAAAATCTTTTATTATCAGTTGCATGAGACTATTGATTGTCCCGGGTAAATATTCACAAGACATAAATCCTAAATATATAGACAATGTTAAAACATACAGATTCACTAATGTTAAAAATTTTAAACCAAAAAATGCTGGTGTAGTGGCACAACCTGTAATTCCAGTTACCAGGGAAGCTAAGGCAGAAGGACCTCAGGTTCAAGGCCAGCATAGCAACTTAGTTGCTCTGTCTCAAAATGAAAATAAAAGGGGCTGGGAATGTAGCTCAGTGGTAGAGAGCCCTTGGGTTCAATCTATGGTAAGAAAATGAAAGAAGAAAGAACGATTAAACCAATAAGTACCCATATTAGAAATTCCATATTAATGGCATTATCATTTCTTAACATTGCTCTTGAAATCCACAAATGAATGAAAAAAAGAAAGGGAGCAAACATAAAGAACTTTGAAATAGTGATTTATCTCAGTCTGTATGTACAGCTGAATATCTCTCACTTAAATGATCCTCACAAATTAGTATTAGAAATAAACTACTATAATAGTCAATTGATAGCATTAAAGATTTACTTAGGTTCTTATTTGCTACAGGAAAATTTTATTATTAATTCAAGACATGCTGTTCTTCCATCAATATATGTTTTTACATAGATTCAGTTTGAGAAGCATATACACGCAACAAAAAAAGTTTACAGTAGAGAAATGATTTATCCCATCAGGTATCATTAATAATTGAGATTGCCCTATGAAATACTCTTGACACAATGTTATTTTCCAAATAACTTACACTGAAGAGACATTTAGCTGAACTCTTTGTATGTTACTCTTATTCTTATAAAGTTAAAATCAACTGAAACAAAAAAGTATAACACATTCAAACAGTGAATAAATCCAATAAATACTGCCTATCATATTTAGGAAAATGTTCACCTCAAAGGGCAAGAGATCACATTTTGGTGAAGAAAGTTTACATCTTATGAACAAATAAACTTAAAAAGTTATAGTTAGAGACCTCACTTTAACCTGACACTTAAGCAGGGGCTGGGGTTCCTGAGAAAGCACTTCAAAGGCTGTTCAAGGAGCAGAGTACACAGGCATAGAAAACTTTTAAGTGCAAATGTAGTAGAATGGGAATATGCCTGGATTCCTCAAAAAATAGTGAGTTGGTCAAGCCAAATAATGGAGCCCGAGCACACTAATGGAAAACAAATAGGAAAAAGAATAAATAGGATACATTGATCAAACTACAGCAATAAGTACAATTTTGGGGATTCTATGAAAAACACATCTGAATATTGACATGAGAAAAAAATAAATCATTACTGCTTAACTGAATCTGTGCTTAATAGATCATCCTGCATCCCTGAAACAAATACACACTTCAGTTCCAGATGGCTTCACTGGGTAAATCTTTCAAATGTCAAAGAATGAATGAAGACCAATCTCACCCAAATTTGTCTACAGAATGAAAAAGGAAAGACAGCTTCTCAAGTCATTTCATCAAGCCAGGCTAACAATGTTTACAAAATGTGCCCATGACATTACAAGAAAAGAAAGTAACAGGCCAGGAGCAATGACTCAGGAGGCTAAGACAGGAGGATTCCAAGTTTGAGGCCAATCTCAGCAATTTAGCAAGGCCCTCAGCAAATCAGTGAGAACCTGTCTCAAAATAAAACACAAATGAATAAGATGCGCTGGGGATGTACATCAGTGGTAAAGCATCCCTGGGTTAAGTCTCCAGTACCAAAACAAATAAACAAATAAAGTAACACCCCACTAACTCTAATGAGCATTGTCTCTCAAGAAAATATTAGCAAATCCCTCTGGTGATTATACAAAAATTATAATGTATTCTGAATATGTAGAGTTCTAGGAAAGCATGAAGGTGTAACACTCAATTTATTCACTTAGAAACAAAAGGAAATAATCATACAGGTATAACCAAAGGATCAAAAAAATTCCTTTTTGATGAAATTCAGCACATATTCATGACAAAAAAATCTTAGAAAAACCTGAAATTAAGATTTCCTTGATCTAATAATTGTTAGCTATTTTATAATTGATGTTAGCATTTAGAATATTGAAATATGTCTCTCATTCCATGAATCTACATCATGCACAGCCATAGAAATGAAAATTTGTACCCTATTTGTGTACAATGAATCAAAATGAAGTCTGTAAAAATTAAAAAAAAAAAAAAAAGATGAGTAGGTGTTGGAAATGAGGATCATTCTAAATAATGGAGCACTGGATAAGATAGTAAAGGGCATGCATGGCTTTTATCCCTGTGACTCAGGAGGGTAAGAGAGGATCACAAGTTCAAGGCCCTAAGCAACTCCACAAGACTCTATCTCAAAATAAAAAGTTAAAAAAGAGCTGGGGATGTGGCTCAGCCATGGTTCAATGTCCAGTACCAAAAAAATTTTAAAATATATTGAAATATGTTATTTGCAATTAGGAACAAGAAAAGAATGCTTGAGAATATTGCCATCTTTTTACTAATTGTTCTGGTGAATCTAACCAGCTTAACAAGTACTGGAAAATATTTGAAGGCATAAAAATAAAATGTAAAACAATATTTTGATATGTCACTGTTGTTCACACAGAAAATTCAAACACACAGTTTATATATGTTTGAATACATATATGAACATTATAAAGTTACTGGATTAAAAGCTAAAAATACGAAAGTCATTTGTACATTCTGTTACTTATGCTTACAGATGCTATTTGAAACTAAGATTTTAAAATACCATTTTAATAGCATTAAAATAAAGTACCTATAAATAAAAGATGAGGGAGATATGTCTCTACATGAAAAATTATTAATTGTTGTGTGTAAAAACTCAAGAAAATCTAAATATCTGTTACAGTATGTTTATTTAACAAACTGAAAGACCTAATAGTCAAAATATACGTTTCTATCAAATTCATCTATAAACATAAAAAATTAATCTGTCAGAGACATTAAGAAAGATGGCTTGAAGATATCTCAGGAATTGACAAGACCACACCAGTCTCAGTCTCAAGGTGGTAAAAGTAGAAATTCCTTTGAGAATAGACCACTGGGGTACCCTGCTAGCACAAGGGGGCATAGGAAGTTGTTTCATTGTGCTCAGCCATCCAGGCACTCAGAGGCTGCTGCAGCCAGGGTTCTAGGAGGCTTGGCTACTACTCAAGATGGCAGCAGACCTGGGCATCAACCATGTGGTCCTGGTTGTGCAAGGGTGCAGGATTCTGGATTTAGGGGGTCATGAAGGCTTCCACTGAGATTTCAAAGGAATGCCTGGGAGGCCAGGCAAAGTGCAGCATCACCAGAGCTCTAGGTGGCAGCGCCTGAGTGGGGGATGGTGAAGATGTGAGAATAAAACCAAAGTGGCACAGGAAACCCCTGAGACTGAAAAACATTGTGGAATGTCTGCTGGGGAAAGCTACAGGAATTGAGCACAGACAAGCCAACAGAGAGGCCACATGGGCTTCAACAAACAAAACCATAGGCTGGAGCTACTCAAGCCCTTTGGAGAGAACATCAGGATGCCATGCGCTCCAGTTGCTGAACTTGGAAATACAGGAATTTTTTGTCTAGCTGAATTTGGGTCTTGCTTTTGTCCCATCCCTTCTTTCTTTGTGCTATTTCTCCCTTTTGGAATAAAAATGGTTATTCTGTGCCTTTGTATATGGATATATGTAACTTGCTTATGATTTTTATGTGGACATATGCTGAGAATTTGCCTTGAGACTCAGAGGAGATTTTGAACTTGGACTTTTGGGCAATCCTGAATCTTTTAAAACTATGAGGCCTCTTGAAAATGGACTAAATGTATCTTGCATTGTGAGATAAGCATGAGTTTGGGGGGGCTAGGGGTAGAATGCTATGATTTCAATATTAGGTGTCTCCAAAAACCTCATACATAAAACAATGCAAGAATATTTAGAGATGAAATGACTGGGTTATGAGAATTTTAACCTAATCAGTGCATTAATCCACTGATAGGTATTGACAGTAACTAATAGGGGTACTGTAGGCAGATAGGACTGGACTAGAGGAGGTGGGTCATTGGAGGTATGCCATTGGGGTAGTATATTTTGTCAGTGGTGAGTGGAGTCTCTGCTTCCAGGTGCCATGCTCCCAGCTGCTTTCCTCCATCACAAGCTTCCACCATGATATTCTGCCTCAGCTCAGAGGAATGGAGTTGGCCATCTATTGACTGAGACCTCCGAAACTGCAAGCCCCCCAAATAAACTACTCCTCCTTTAAATGCTCTTGTCAGGTCCTTTTAGTCACAGTAGTAAAAAGGCTGATTAAAATAAGACCACTTCTAAACATCAAGCCTCTCTATGCCTTGCTCATAGATTTTTGCCTCCAGAAGTGTGAGAAGCAAATTTCTTTGTTATAGTTTGGAAATCAAATGTTCCCCCAAGGTCATATGTTGAAGGTTTGGTTCTCAGCCAGGAAACCAAAGATTTGGGAGCCTAGAGGAGGGAAGTTAGGTCAGTGGGGACCTGCCTCTGAAAAAAAATTGAACCCCAACTTCCTATCTTTCTTTTTGCTTCCCCAAAACCATGAAGTGAGCAGTTTTGTTTCACCATGCACTTCCCACCCGAGATTTTGTGCTTTGTCACAGATTCAAAAGCAAAGTAGTCAGCCATCAATGGACTGAAGACTCTGAAACTGTCTTTTCTCCTTATAAATTGGTTTTTTTTTTAGTGTTTCATCACAGTGATGAAAAGCTAACACAGTGTTCTCTAAAAGTTATTCATTGTCACTTATAGCAGCATGAAAGACTAAGACAGAACCATCTGATTTCTGGCATGGTTACAATTATATACAGGAAAAGGATAATTTTATAATAAATGATGATTGGTCAATTTAGTGCATATGAACAAAAATAAATCATTACTCCTAATTTATAACTTCACAAATATATGTGAAGATCCTTTTAATGTGAGATCCTTTTGTCCAACTTTTTACGTGTTCATATATTTGGATATGATGCTGTTTTACACAATAAAGTGGGTGCTATTCTTCATAACGAATTTGAACAATGAGGAATACAAAGTAAATTTCTTTGATCAACTAAGGAATTTCATGAGAGATAATTTATGTCACGAATGCTGACATAAAGCATTATTTTTCCTAAATTTTGCTTTCCAAGCCTGTACTTCTAAATATTGTATGCCATTGTATTTGAGGACTT